>CABFOW010005298.1:0-44229 GCA_902141385.1 Timema californicum | reverse complement strand
GTCGCTTGCTGCGAACGGATGGCAGAATGTCTCTGTCGCATGTTGCTGTGGTGAACATTTTTTCTGTCTCTGTCGCCCGTCGTTGTCGCGGTGTTCGGACAAGTACCTTAACGAAACAAGCATGTCAACGCCAAACTTTGAAGACTTTATAGAGGTTTACGACGATGTGTTGGTTGCCGGAGAACACATGGACGACGCCATTGTTGCAGATCGTGTCAGCTCATCCACGGACAAAAATGGCAGCGATGATGAAGACGATCAGGGAGTTTGAATACAGAATAAAAGCCCTTCCCAAAGAAGCAAGAAGTTTTAAATGCGCTAGTGATGGTCCACAGGTTTTTTTAAAATTTTGAACTGATAAGATATATAAGCTTTAAAAATTTGTTCAAAATACCAAAACGGAAAAACAAAAGAAGATGACGGATTTAAGTAAGTGTAACATTGTTTAGTAATAAAGGTTTAGATAATTTATTATTTTTTGACTCTCCGCGCATTCTTCATCCTGTTTCGCGTGTTTTCTTATACCTCCGTAACTGAGAGAAGTAGGTGCTAGCTAGACCTGGCTTAGTGAAAACCTCTATAAGTGAGAGAAGCCGCTCCTGAACCTATAAATGAGAAACCTCTATAAGCGAGAAAATATTCCCGGTCCCTTGAATTCTCACTTATCCTGGTTCGACTGTATATTATGTATTTGCGCGTTTGGGCTACATCCCTCGTAACCCAGTAGTGGAAAGATTAGCCTGTACTAATCGTACATCCTTTCCGTGGAGGCTCTTTCAATGTCCCGACGAGATGAGATTATGGTGATAGTGAGTATGAGGTTGTGGAACCAGAGTACACACTTAAACCTAACTTAAGCTTAATTACTCAAACCATGGTGACCTTAGTGTTAATTCCCATTTGGGGAAAATTACCCAAGGTACCAGCCGAGTATCGAGCCCGGAAACCCTAGGCTCGTAACTAGGTCTACTGATCACTACACCATGTGGCTGGTTGATATTTTAACTAAGAACACTATACATAAATGAAAGCTTTGAAAATGTTGCCTGTGTTTATAGAATGTAATGATATTGATTTTTCCGTCTTTATTAATATTTAGAATCATGTATTCAAGTAGATATTTTCATTTTTCTTCTTTTCAGTTATTTTTAATTAAATTAATCTTTTCTTAACGACAGCCATGTTTTTATTTTTCTTTCTTTTATCTGCACGTGATCGAAGTTTATTTCCGGGTTGTGTTATTACACAGTATTTAAGATCAGATGCATAGTTAAGCCATGCCTATTTTTAATTTTCGCACTCAGATAAAATAATCCCATTGGTAGATGGAAAGAAATCAAGAAGTGACCTGGGTTTGAGACTACAAAACTACGGGGAATACAGACCCGAACTTTGAAAAACGGCATCGTTTTGAGCTTGTCTTCCCCGCTGTATCGTAATGTGAAACAGGCGTGTTTTTTACTGGTCTTCTCCGCTGTATCGTAATGTGAAACAGGCGTGTTTTTTACTGGTCTTCTCCGCTGTATCGTAATGTGAAACAGACGTGTTTTTTACTGGTCTTCTCCGCTGTATCGTAATGTGAAACAGACGTGTTTTTTACTGGTCTTCCCCGCTGTATCGTAATGTGAAACAGACGTGTTTTTTACTGGCCCTCCCCGCTGTATCGTAAAGTGAAACAGACGTGTTTTTTACTGGTCTTCTCCGCTGTATCGTAATGTGAAACAGACGTGTTTTGAAATATCGTTATAAAATGTATATTAACAGCATATTCGAGTGTTAAACGGTGTAACAAACAATATGTATTTATTTAAATAAATTGCAACAAATGAACAAGTATTTTTCTTAAAGTTCAATGCAGTTCAATATGACATAGCTGAAAGACGATCGACGAGAGGATTCCAGACGACACCTTTACATAGGATAAGAAACTAGGATGGCGAACGGCTCTTAACCAATGGAGCCCGTTACAAGAATTTGCTGTAAATGCTTTATTTCGTTGAATTTGATTGAATATATAAAATTATATTTTCCCGTTGGTTGACACGAGATCACGTGAATAAAGTTAAGGAGATATTGCACAAGTTTTGAATTCATACTGAACTTACGGAGCATGTATGGGCGTCAGGAGATTGTCATTTTAAGGAAATTCGACGGTATTTGCTCAGAGAGTGGATGGCGACCCACACTTAGGAAACACACCATGAAGTACAAGATTGGTAATGTATCAGTCCTTTATGATAAGAGTCGACCCACAGCCGTTTGTACATTTACGATGGTAAAGTACAAATTGTTGCTCAATATAAATCAAAGCCGTCATGAATTGTTTTTCTTTGCTCTCACAGGTAAAGCAGATAATGGAGGAAGCTGTCACTCGTAAATTTGTCCATGAAGAAAGCAGTTCCATCACTTCATTATGTGGTATTTATTTCTACTCTTATCTTGTGCTGAAATGGAAATTTAAAATAAGTATATTCATACATTTAATTATGGAAAATACGTAAATATTTTAAGTTTATTATTATTATTATTATTATTTAGCATCGCGTCTTACTACCCGTTCGGGTTATACGCTTTAAATACTAACTACGCTAATGGATTAGGGATTAGTAAGGTTGAATTAGAGGAAGTGAACCCGCATTTGCGTTGAGAGAGAGTGGAAAACCATTTAGGAAAAACACCCCCAGTTCACCCGATCCGAGATTCGAACCTCGATCTCCCCGTCCTCAGCAGTCGAGCTCAACACGACTAGCGCATTAGCCAACTACGCCACCGAGGCAGCATAGTTTTTAATGTTGTAGCTTGTTTTAAAATGACAAATTTGGGTATTTTGAAATTAACAGAAGCATTTTTTAATACGGTTATAATGGCATATATATAAACTTGAAAACAACCTAACTATTAGTAACCTAAAAATTGGGGAATACAAAAAGGGGAATTACTCTACAAGAAGTCTGAATAATTATTTCCAGAACAGAGTAAACACCCCACTACTTTTGGACTCTACTTAATAAAGATTAAGAGAATAAAATTTTTCAATATAATACCACAAGAAATAAAGATGAAAAAACTTAATCTTTTTTAAAAGGGAGTTAAAAGATACATTCTGGAAAATAATTTTGACCAGGTGATATGTGGTTGAAAAGGTATCTGTAATTTTGTAGAAACTGATGTTATAATTGGAGCAGAATGTGTATATATACCCTACTCTTTTTTTTATAAAGGTTTTTTTGTATACGTACTCTTATGTTTATTTGTAATTTTACTATCATTGGGGTGAGTGAATCTAAAATAATGTGGCCGGGTGGGGACCAATAATTTATACCCTGTAATAGACCTTACTTTCCTAAATATTTGTAACAAGTTAGTGAATGAACCACGCCTAAATTAGGATGTGTGTATGCACACAAGCCGATATTGGCTCTTTTCATAAACAACTTCTGAATAAATAACTAACTAATATGGAAATATGTTTGGTAAGAAAGTTGTGGGCTGATTCAATAGCTTTAAAATGATATACACATCTACATGTTTGCACCACTGACACTTCAGATAGTATCACTCCATGGATATGGTACTACTACTACTGGCATACAACTACGGCAACAGTTAATCCCCTCTACCTATGTTTGACAGGCAGTTAAGGGGTGTGGCTGGGGCAGATATTGGTATACATCCCCTTCACACACTGAAACTTTCCCCTTTCATAAAATGTTTAACTAAATATTAAATTGTATTTTTATTATTATAAACTCAAGGGAAGACGAGAAAATAATTGTATAAAGTTTTATACATTCAAAATTAAAATGTTACAAATTAAATTACTTATTTTAGCTGTCTTGGTGTTTGATAACAAAATTGTCCTACTCCTATAAGATCAGTCCAATAAGGGCATGTGTTGGTTTTGGCCCTTTAGGCCTCGCTTTTTGTATATTAATTCTAATAAATTCAGTAATTTTAATGAATTTACATAGTATACATTTTTAAGCCTAGTTTTGGTAAATGTTTTACATTTTCCATTGAAGGTTATGTTATATAATTTAAATAACATATTTATTTTCATTTTGTCTTATTAAAAATAATTTACCATCTCACTGGTAAAAAGTGAAATGTAAAATTTAAAAAAATGTTTAAATCGGCCACAGGTGATAAAATAACATTTTAGATTAATTCTCATCAACAATTAAAACCTAGATCTTTGTCCAAATGTGATTTCATCTTCCCACCGCCCAAAAAAAATTCCTGACTATGTCTATGCCAGACATAATCAATATTTACAGTAACAATTCACAGTATATACAAAGTTATTCGTCCAAAAGGGTGTCACTTTCTTCACTTAACGCAGGGAAGTTTGAAGCATGATAGGACATTGCAGTACAATTTGATCCAGATTTTCGACATCCATAATAATTTCCATATCCTGATTTACAGATACATGACACGAGGCGTAGAAAGAAGTTCATCCGAGGCAATAGGCTTCAGTGCTCTCTTCTTTCCTCCTTTTTCTTCAAGGTATTCTAACTTCCAACACCAATCAGATGGCAGCAGCTTATTTCCTAGCCACCCTTGTACTTGTGTACTGTTAATTATGAACGGACCTAAGTTCTATCGACCTGTTAATTATGAACGGACCTAAGTTCTATCAACCTTGACGTTCATGGTAATGGTGAGTGGCGAAGCCTAGGGGACAAACTTTAAACTAGGAGTATTTACACAACATGACGATCTATTGTAGATTTAGTGGAAACGGAAGTTTTAATAATATTTTATAAACTATTATTTCAATATGTGTTAAGTAATTAAATCTCTTTGTACCTTTTTTAGATAGGTAATTTTACCTTAATGTTTCTTTTATATCTTTTATTTTAGAGATGTTAAGTCTTCAAATATTATAATTGGTCCTTTTTATCTTAAAAGTCTCTGATTGGCCTATTCGTTAATCACAATTTCCTGTTAAGGAAAATTACGACTTTACCTCGGCCATTCTCTCTTTGGATTCTATTAACGTGAGACGTAATTTTTTATTTCTCTTATTTTATTAATTTTATTCTAGAACCTTTTCTAAAGTAACATGTAGTTTTTTCCCTTTTTTATTTCTTTCTTGTTTTTAAAGTTATGGGTTAAAGTTTCCGTGTAGTTATGTTGTTTAATTAATTACCTTTTTGATTTCAATTTATTATGCATTTTTTGTGGTGTTCTAATGTAACTTAGAAAATGTCCACCACGTGGCCTGGTTCTTTTTATATTATGGTTTTGTATCAATCGGAATCCTATAAATCACGCTGTTTAAAATTTAATAGAACAGGGGATTAAATATAATGTTTGAAGACTATTTTCTTTGTATTAATTAATTAATTTTATTTTCTGTTTTCTTTGTTCTACAGGAGATATCCTTTTTTATACCTTAAACAAATCAATAAATGTTCTCTTTTATTTTAAATTAATCTTTTATTATGTTTTATTATCTTTTATTCGTTTAATAAATAATAGTCCTTTTGTAATTGGGTTATGATTTAAAATTAATCACGTGGGAAACCATGTGTTTTGAATAACTATCTTAACCTCTCTTTGTATTGATTAATTAACTATTTACTATGCTAATTAACTATTGATGCTCTCTTTCAGTCTTGGCTATATATATATATATATAAACTTTTCAGTAAAAAAATTTAAGTGTAACTGGTCACCTTACATGAGGCGACCAGTACATAAATGTTTTCCACTAAATCTACAATAGATCGCCATGTTGTGTAAATACTCCTAGTTTAAAGTTTGTCCCCTAGGCTTCGCCACTCACCATTACCATGAACGCCAAGGTTGATAGAATTTAGGTCCGTTCATAATTAACAGGTCGATAGAACTTATGTCCGTTCATAATTAACAGTACACTTGCAAGTAAACCCTTAGAATATGTTGATGTAATGATTTTGATGTTAAGGGAAATTTTGCCAGGTAAAAATTTGATCTTAAACCAGGCTTTCTTGTTAAGTTCATGAATCAGAAGAAAAAAGCTTTGTTCAAATTCAAGTATTTACACATCTCATACAATGCAAGGATAAATTTTTCTCTTTTGACAAACAATTATTTTTCTTGGGGAATTCCTTCTTAAGTAAAAATTCTTATTTAGCCCTCAGATTCAGATGATGATTTTATAATTTCAATTGCTTTGATTTTTCCAAGCCCATAAAAGCATGATTTCATGTCACAACCAGTTATTGCGTGAGCAAACAGCAGAAGTTTCCTAATTTCACTGTACTACTTGATCTAACTTTCGATTTTGTAAAATACTCTTGAAGGGCTTTTACCACCTTTTTGTTTACAACAATAAATATATTTATTTGCATGAGTGAGAGCTACTAACAATACTAGTAAATCTGTGTCTGAACCCATGACAACAACTTTAGAGTAACACTTTAGTTTTCCGATCCCTACCTTTACTATACTAATCTTTTCTTGTTTCTTTTATTAGCCAAAAATCCTCTTTTGCTGTCATGCATTTTTTGTTTTCTTCAAAAGTGATGTCACATGAGGTTTCTTTGGCTGCTCTTCTATTTTATTCAAGTTCCTTACATTAAATATAAACTGAAGAATTAGATCAACAGCTTTCAAAAGATTTACCCATAACGTTGCAGTTATACTTGTCAATTCAATATTTTTCAATACAATAAGTGTGTGGTTTGAGGATTACTACCTGTGTGCTGATGGCGCCATTCAGCCTCATTGTGTAACAAATTCATGAGTGCAAAAATATCTATGTATATATATATCTCATTTTAAAGCTTTTGAATCAGCCCACAACTTTCTTACAAACATATTGCCCTATTATCATTTCTAAATGAGCTAAAACGTTAAAAATTATATAAAGTAAATAAAAGTTGTTTTATTTAAGCCTTTATTAAATTTAGGATAAAACTATTGGTATTAGCCCAAATTTTAATAGTAAAATTTTTGTAGAGCATAGTTTTATGATTAAAAATAAAAAATAATTACATCATTACTACCATTGGTTATGGAGATATAAGCTAGTTTCTCAATGTCTGCAAATGTAGAATTTGGAGGGTGAAGGGGGGGAGTTTTTGCAAAATAAACCTCTTATAGTGGTTTAACAATTGGCCAAAATTCAGCTTTTATCTAATTATTCCCGACATTTTGAGTTTTTTTTTCCTTTTATTTCCTGGGCTATAACCACAACTGCCTCAAGAGTTATTCTTCAGAACTGTTAGACTTGCCCCAAGGTAAATATCCATCGTCCCTAGATTCCTGTCCCACCTAGACAAAACCAAAGCTTGGCCATCCTATAAATTCAAACGTCACATAAGGCAGCCATTATGAGGCATTCCATAATGTCCAACGTCCTCTGATACTGGCTAGTACATTTGAACACTACTAATTACTGTATAATTGAGCAAATAGTTCTGTTTTCCTACATTCAACACCACTAAGTCTATAAGCTTTGATCTTTTTCATATATCCCGATGGAATGAGATTAAATATTTGAGAAGTTAAGAGAAACTTTGGAATGGCTCTCGCGAACATTCACATGGCCAACAAATATTACCATTTTCATAATAAAACAGATCTAGCAAACCCCGAGTCCAAGAGAAATTTTTTTTAAACTAATTTGTTTTTATGGATTTCCCAAACATAAAAATCAACATACTTTAAATGTGATTTTTCTTTATATAATTGTTGATGATTAGTAAAACATAAACTAGCATAGAAGAGGCTTGCGCATCACTTACAAAAGCTTTGTTCTTTTATTCGCCCATAAAATTCCTCTACAGAATGTTATAAATAAAGCCGAACTTAATTCTAATACAATACAAACAAATAAACCCGAAAGAAAACCATTCACTTATCATTTAGAGAAATGATCAAACCTATTTTTACGAAGATCCAGTCTTTCCTCCTCGCCAATAATTGGACCCTGAAGATTGATTTAACCGATTAGGTCACAATAGAAGTCTCATATCGGTGCAAACCCCAAGATTAATTTCATACAGCTCGTTATTTGTTAGGGGAGTCAATAGTGTAACGACTTACTACTACTAAACTATGTAAATTAGAAAACTGAACATTTCAATTTCGCAAGTTTTATTTAGTAGACATTAGAAGTATTACAGTTTACATGTTTTACAATTAGGCAGAAAATGATAGCATTTTAATTCTCTTCTCAAGACAAATATCCTTGAGTGATTACTTGATTACTGGCAGTGACCTGGGCAACACAGTGACCAGTCAAGAGGCAGTAGAATTTCTAAAAGGAGAGTAATATAAGAATTAGTTAAAGCAAATATAGAACAAGTTTACAGTATAACATTTACACAGTCTCACTCGACAAGGTTTAGTGTTACTAATACAGTTGGATAGTAGGCTGGTGGATCCAGCTGGATGATGGCTAAGGGCCAGAAGTCATTAAAGTACTATGGCAGGACATGTTCCCACTACGGTACTACCCATGCATTCAATAGTACATTAACCTAATTTTGAACTACCACAAAATTTAAGAACCTATTTACAGGGCAAAACAAAATATTATTTGCGCGGACCCCACTATGACAAAAAGTCAATTTCCACGGGTTGCGCACCCAAACTAATACTTTTAATGAACATTGACTGCATAGTCAAACCTCTATGATTTACAACTGCACTGCGTAAGGCAGAAGAAAGAAACAGACTTCCTGGCGATAACCATCAATAACAAAGTACTGATGCACATGACGTTTAGGGTGTCATGAACTATTTTACCTTTTCAAGATTTATAGGAACTTGTGAGTTAGTGTACATTTACCACACTAAAATTCACATTTTCCAAGTGAGAGGCATAGACGTTAGGACCGTGTCCAAAAATACAATAATGCACTCAGCATTTGACTTTATGAGTCATTAAAATTTTACATGTCCATCAGACAGAAAGGCGAAATATTGCCAAGGTACTTCTAGCATAACGAAGTTAGCTAATTCTGAATATGATACTTGGTCTAACAAAATAAAACCAAAAATACAATAGCACTCAGCAATTGACTTTAAGAGTCATTAACATCTGACTTGTCAATCAGACAGACAGGCGAAATATTACCACGATACTTCTAGCATTAGCTAGTTCTGAACATGATACAAATCTAATAAAATGAAACATTTCTCTTGCAAAATTAAAGGACTTCCGAATAACTATTTACAACATATCAAATAAAAAATAAAGTATCTTCTGACTACATGCTAGTGACTAAACGACCCCGGCTGGATACTGATACCCTAGTTGAGTTGTCCTGGTGTCCAGCTCGTTGATTCCGACGATTCATCCAGCAACGTCGATGCTATGGCGGCGAATCCGACGCCACGAACCCCATGGTCCTTCTTGGTAGTTTTCTCACCGGCAGAGCTTCGTCCTAGTACCTAGGCTGAGAGAAGGCGTTGTGCATAAATGAGCTCATGGTGCTACCCTTATATAGCGACAATCAGACACGAACATGAAAAGGGGGATAAAGGAGAATGAATTACGAAGCAGAGGTAGAATAAGGGAGAATAAATGAGAAAGAGAAAGAGAGAAGAGTTTAGAAACTGACGAGCTTCTTCTGTCGACCACCAGAGGCGCATGGTATCGCTGCGCCTTGACTCGGCGCATCGACTTGATCCTTTCTTCTCTACTGCGTGAGCCAGAGTTGATCCACGTGGAGCCGCCATTATAGACAATTCTGTTTTTGTGAAATGAGTAAACGATATCTGAAGGCATCTGTCCTTGGGTGAGTTTTATACACATATATCCTGTATCAAAATGCATCAGTATTAATTTAGTTATTTGATTTTCACTGTTTGTTTTACGAAAAGAAATGATATAGATGTATATTTTTTAAATTATATTAACGGCCGCATGGTCAGCTGTAAGTTTTGTATCAGACCCCTTTTTATAACTAGGGCACACATTCACAAATCTTATTCATAACTTTAATAACATTAGTCTTCTTTTGTGATATCTAGAACCGCAATTATAAAAATGTAATTAATTTTTTGACTAATCCACGTGTTTTGAACGTAGGCCAATACGCCGTTTTTTTGTATGAGAGTATAACTTTGGGGTAGTTTATCTTTTAATATCTCTATATAACCCCAACGTGGCACCCAATTACACGAATATTGATAAATAGTTAGTTTTTTCCTTGTAGGTGATCAATCAATCTGATTGACACGCTACAATAGAATTTACGACTCCAATAGTACTTTTAGTACTACTGGTAACTGACATTACCAAATCTGTCAGTGAACTATTCTCCAAGCTTACCTTCCCAAAACAATGTGCCCTAGCTTGAATAAGCTTGCAGCCTATTTAATTGTTCTTGTTATCAGCTTTATTCTTGAATGAAAAGAGTATCTCATCTTGTGACTATTCATATTATAACAGTAGTTTTCACCGACCAAAGAGTTCGGTAGTCTCTCAAGAGTGATCACTGGAGTTGAGGACATCCTATTTGTGCTTGGTGTTGATAATGCATCTAAAGGGGAGAGATCTGAAGGGCTCTTACCCAAGAGTGGATGTGGGTAGGGTTGTGGAATAATAATTTATTATGATAGTTACTAAACAGTATTTTAACATCAACTAGTAAGTGAATGAATGACATCTATAACATAACCATAGATAAATTCAGATACGGCAGCTAAAATAATATAGTGCGCTTTGTTATTTGCTCTCTATTCCTTTCTCTTTACTTAGATGAACTTAAGGACTAAGCTATACACCAAAAGTAGTGCTGTGTGACAACCACAAACACCTCAACTGAGAATTCAGCTTTGCTTCTCATTTTTCAATCTTAATGCACTTTTGACTTCACTTTTCATTTAAAAAGTGACCTTCGCACGCCCCTTATAAAGATATCTCATCTTGTCTGGCTTAATGGTGGCTGTAAATGTTGAAAGGGAGGTTGTAATCTGGACCAGTTGTGCTAAGATTTATTTGTCAAATGGTTTCCCACTCTACTTTCATGCAAATTCAAATACATTCCCTTTAAATTCTACCTTATCCATTCCCCATTGTTGTAAATATGTGTATGGCACTGTGTCTTTTATTACCTGTTCAGGTTAGACGCATATGTACTAATTAGGCTAGTAAGTATTGGAGGAGGAAGGTTGAATTCAGAAGAAGTATACCCACATTTGCGTAGGAGAGTGGATAATTTTTTAGGAAAAATCACCCTCAATGCATCCGGCCGGGATTCGAACCCCAATCTTCCTGTCATTGGCACTCTAGTCCAACATGAGAGTGACGCCTCAGACCATGCAGCCACCGAAGCAGGTATGCATATATCCCGGACGTACACTGAATACGGGGGGCAAAATGCCTAAATATTCCTTCATTTTCTTAGAGTATGTGAACTAGAATAAAGAGCCTGATTTATATTGATAATAACAGGGGCTCTAGAAAGTCAGGGTGGGGGTGGGGAGGTTCTGGGAGCCCTTCCTTGGGAAAGATTTAAACCCTGGATGATCCAGGAAGTTATTTGAAGGGAAACAATTTGTCCTGTTTAGCATTTTGCCTATGCCTTTCTTTGTCACATTTAAGTAAGAGCACAACAGGAGAGTTTAGAAATAACAAACTTATTTTATTTAAGCCAACATTGGAAAACATTTTACTATATTACTGATATTATTTAATTGTAATTGATACTATCAAATGGCCTTAAGTATTAATATATGAAAAGAGTTGTAGTAACTTTTCTTACTCTGTTCTTACTACAACAAACCTCACATACAGGAATAATTCGAAGGGACACGCTTGACTCCCAACCCCCCAAAATAAAATAAAAAACAGGAGGGGCCTAAACACCAACTCACCTAGAACCATAATTCCAAAGTCCTTAAATGGTGATGAATTGTATTGACATTTTGGTCCATAGCCTGTCATCTGGGTGGCACAGAATGTTTCAACCTCGATATTTGATATTTTTTTAGGAGCTGTAGAAGCGTGCTTGTCCCAAGGTTTGCGACGGCGAGCTCTCGGCTTGTTTAAAACTAGCTCGACCACAGCGCTGCTTCATAAAGTGGGGAAAACATACGAACCAGCCAGTGTCATCTCAAGGAAAATTCAAGAGATTGAGAACGCAGATCCCAACAGGTAATCACAATTATTCTCCTTCATTATATTTTTCTTTATAGCAAACATATTCTAATTAAAATTTATTGATATGAAATACTACAATTTAAGTTGTTTATATTTATAGATTGTTATTGATATTGGGGAAAAACAATAATTGTTTAACTATACAATTTATTTTAACATATAAAAATGGTAGGGGTATATTTATGACTTTAGTATATTTTTTTTATTACCAAGTTAGATGTTATTCATGGGTTGAGAAGGGCTCTTAAGACATCTGGTTCGAGGTGTATTACATACCTAAGTTAGGTGCTCTCCATGGGGTGAGACGGGCTCTTAAGACTCAAACTCAATTGAATCTATGTAAATCTCAACAATTAACAGGTACATATTCATTTAGAGTGGGAAAGGAGGGAGATCGAAAAATAACTTTGGCTCTTAAATGAATATGTTCACTCCATGCTTTATGTTTTGCGATGTAATATGCCACGAAAATAGCTGGTTGCAACTGACAATAGTTTTGACGACTCAATGACCACTTATGTTGCATGTAATTTAGATTACAATAATAATTTTATGATTTATGTCAAATGAAATAGCTTATTTTTAATTTAATATTTTCATAGTGTGGATTTTTTAAATTTAATTGGCTGTCGCATTAGTTGATTATTTTAAGAGTGTTACAGGGATTAGAAGTGTGTTCTATACTCCTAGAACCCAACAGATCCTGTGTTTGGCTACAAACCTGTCAAGATACACCATATTAAGTAGCAAGACTTGAATGATGGCTTAAAATAATAAAATACAAATTAACACCTTTCTTTGGGATGAAATAAATGTAATTAGATATCATGGTGACCTGTCTTTCTCTCACCTATACATTAGGATTATGTTCAAATTGAAAACCACTATTTTTTAGAATCTCCAGCTTTTTGTTTTTATTTTGCTGTGAAGTAGATCTATGACTGACTTATCGTTTTAATTCACTACTTTCCTTTAGATAAGAGTCCAATACACTAAGTGAGTTTCATAAAAGTGTACACATGGCTTGCTCATTTATGTCTGTGAAATTGGTTTTTAAGATTTAGTCTAGACTGTCAGATGTTGGCGTGGTTTTTTTATTAAAAAAATAATCCAATTATCGACATCTCCTCTCTAAATTCTAACATCACACATGACCTACTTCTTCTCTATCAATATATTATGCAAGTGTAGTAATTGTTAAATGTTTTGTGTCACTTCTTAGCAACCAGACTCCTTATACAATTTATCCGATTGAGTAGTCTGATTGAAAAATTATCTAAAATGTTTTATTAGTTTCCTGGAGAGTTGACGCAATATTAAAGTATTTTAAGTATATGTGTGTGTGTTTTAGTAACTGCCCAAACTTGACCAGAGGATTTTTACTAAACTCGAAAAAATTTTAGATCTTTTTCTCGAAAAAATTCCTAGTTTAAATTTTAAGCTTTAATTTCATAACATATAGGGTCCCTCAGTATTTACTTTTGTATGATTAAAAAACATAACATTACACTAAAATTATTTAAAAATTCAAATTTGTGTGATTATAAATTTTTTCACAAAAATATATAACTTGAATCGAACTCAACTCTAAGTGAAAAATGCCTACTTACATACCATTTATATATATAAGCCTACACATACACATATGTATATATATATATATATATACACATACATAGACCTACCTGTTCAAAAATTATCTTTACAACTTTGATACTAAATGAAATATCTATTAACTAATAACTAACACACACAGAATTACCACTCAAGGAAATGTGGACACATAATACCCAAAGTTGTTTTTGACTAAAGTTACAAAGTTACACACATCTTGGCCGCATCCAGGATTTTTTTTTTTCATGGTTGTGTTAATGCTCTTATCAAATTTAAATGGTGGTTGTGAGGAGTGAAATAATTAAAAATAAAACTTTTCCAATACTTTAAACATATTTATTTATTATTATTAAACACACTAACACACCCTCTCAAAAACAAAAATAAAATTTTGGTGTTCTTATTTTATTTAAACATATAAAAAAATTTGTTTGGATTTACTTTTCATCCTTTTTACCCTAAAATAATACCTTTTTTGCCCTTTTTTCTTAATGCTCTTTTTACCACTTTTACCATTTTATCCCTTTTACACTTTTTTATCTTTAAAAAATGGGTTAGATTTACTTTTTAGTTGTTTTACTCTTTTACTCAAAAATATTTAATTCCTCATGCTAGTATTAGAATGTTTTCAAAATTTTAAAAGATTTTACTCTTGTCAAAATAATAACAAATCTGTCTTTACAATACAATTTGACAACACTCCTGAGAAAATAATTGTAACTAGATTTCCTTCACTTACAGTACTTATTAAATGACTATTGAAGATATTTTAATTCAATTTATTTGTCACTTAAGGGGGAGTTTGAATTCCCAAACCCTTTCTCTTAGATATGTCCATGATATACTTATATAATGTTTAACTCTAAGGTCACCCACACCGGTGGGTATCCAGACAATGTATCAGGCTCATTGAATCTAGTTTGCTAGTAAAAGAGAGGTAGGGGCTTTGAATCCCAGCCAAGGGTACTAAAGGTATTTTTATAACTGATTTTTCATTATCTCTCCACACAAATTTGGGCACATTTCCTAAAAATTCTACCTTCCTCACCCCTAAAACATGTCTAAAAGGGCTGTGAGATGCGAAGAAAAGAAATAAAAAAGTATTAACAACTTTATTTAAAGGATAGGGACACCCTAGTGCACTCAGAAAGAAGTTTATTTTTGTTTCTTTAGAACCTTAAACATGATGGCTATAAACGACTTAACCTATGGTGAGCATGCAGAAGGCTGTGTTGTTGAATTCACCAAGGGGGTCGTGTAGTAATATCCTGAAAGAGATTAACATGTACGGTAATATTGGCTGGTGATGAAAACTCATTTATAATGGCTTCTCATAAAGGTTTGCTTGAATTGAGGATGTCTATGCAAAGCTTTAGACAGGTATAGTATGATTCTGGTAGGAAGAACAGAATAAGTTAGTTAATAACGTTACTAAACTATGTTAATATATTCATACATAAAGTCATGTCATCTGTAGATATTACTTTTGATAGATGTTATCAATACCTATCAAATAACACAAATATAAGATTATTATAATTATTATTTAGCACCGCGTCTTACTACCCGTTCGGGTTATACGCTTTAAGTACTAATTACGCTAATGGATTAGGAATTCTACCCGTTCGGGTTATACGCTTTAAGTACTAATTACGCTAATGGATTAGGAATTGGGAAGGATGAATTAGAGGAAGAGAACCCGCATTTGCGTGGAGAGGGAGTGGAAAACCATTTAGGAAAAACCACCCCCAGTTCACCCAACCAAGATTCGAACCTCGATCTCCCCGTCCTCAGCGGTTGAGCTCAACACAACTAGCACATTAGCCAACTACGCCACCCAGGCAGGTAATATTATAAGAAAATATTATCAATGTTATCAATTTTGGCCGTAAAGAAATATGTTTTGATTTTCTTTACCGTTCTTCCAACCAAAATCAGGGTATAGCAGCACCTTCACCAGTAGGTACCATGTACTTTTGTTCCTCCTTGGTTATTTTAATGCAGTTGCTTTGGAAGTTTTTTTATAATTAATTATTTATTTTTATATTTATATAAAATTTACAAATTTTTATCACTGCTATAAAAATAAATAATATGGAAAGGGAGGAAAATCTTCTGTCTAATGTAATTAGTGGCAAATTCATCGAATGAAATGGATAGAATGTGTGTTTGGATTGAAAAGGGGTTAACTGTAACAGTTACACTGTATGGATAATATAAGAAGAGGAATGCACACAATTGATTATAACAGGTTTTATAACATTATACATTTTTTATTTATATGATAACTTATTTTTTTACCTGCTTTGGTGGCAACATGGTCTAAGGTGTCACTCTTGCAATAGGATAGACTACCGATGATAGGGAGATCATGGTTCAAACACAGTCGGGTATACTGAGGGTGGTTTATCCTAAATGGTTTCTTACTCTCCACTCAAATGCAGATACAATTCCTATTGATCTTCATCCCTAAACCACTAGCCTAATTATTACAAAAATGTATAGTCCAAATTAGTAGTAAGATGCAATGTTAAAAAAACATTTTTTTAAAATTTATTGCTATACCTTTTAATGTGTGTCACACCAGCTATTTTAGTCATATTGGTTAAAGAGGGTTAACCTTTTATAAAATAGCCTAATATTTGCTTGGAAAGAGAATGAAAAAAACATCCATGTTAAAAATCCACAACTGCTGTATTATGTTAGTATTGGAACTTGGCCTTCCAAGTCAGTCAGGAGTGCAACTGAATTTACGAACCCTTATAGTGACACAATATTACTTATTATCATTTAGTGGGCAAACATTGAAGGGGATTAAGCATTATTAGCTTAGAAAGAGGATGGAAAACAGCATTGTGGTAAAACATCCTTCTGCCACTATTTTAATCCTGTTCTCTCAGGTCAGATACATTAGAGTGATATAAATCTGCCAGTGCTCAATAATAAATAGGTCTAATATAAAATATAAATCTAATTCTACAGACATTCATTGCTCAGTGATCCTGGAATCAAGAAAGCTAAGGGGACCCAAGTTCCCTATGTTTTTATTTTTAGGCGAGGAATAAGCCCCCCCCTCCCCCCTTATACACACACAAAATTTACCAAGTATGGTGTATTAAAAACATACATATAAAACATATTTTAAATAGTTGTTTAGTTTACAAGCTTAAAGAATCAAAAAAATTGACCGCTAGCTGGCTTAGAGAGAAATGTTTTTTGATATCACATCCAAATAATTTTACCAGGTCAGGTCTTTACCAGATCTGTTGACCGCTTGAATAGTCCTACTTTTTCAGTGACCAGAATCAAACTTGGGTTCATTTATCTGGTTGCATGCAAATGTTTAAACTATGGTTGTAACATATTCTAATAATGCAATACATTATCTAGTTCTAGCTAGTGAAATATTTAATTTTTGTAGGAGATCATCTTCCAGTGGGGACAGCACAAATCGTCTGCAAACAAAACCTCCTCTGCAGAAGAAGAATTCAACCGGAACACTTCCAGGTCCCAAGTACTTATGGATACGCATTGCACTTTTCGAAAAACAATTAGCAAAGATTATAGACCACCTTGTTCAAAACAGCACGTAAGTTTTATTTCACTACCTACATATTACAAGATAAAATTGGCAATGTTAGGTAAATCTAAACATACTTAAATTATCAACAATATTATATATAAATAGGGCTTTTTGCTGTATTTAATGAGAAGAGAGTAGCATAAAAAGCTGAATAATTGATTCCTAGCATCGCTACCCGTTTTTACTTTTTATTCGATTCCATGTCGACCTCACCTCTACTCAGATGCCAAAATTTATGGACATTGGCTTCCATAAAGATGGCTGCTACTCGACCAGCTGATTTGAGAAAAGCCTGAAATTAATTGACCTGAGCACATGTATAGAAAAGGTGGAAACAAAATTAAATTCATAGAACTTGAGTACTTGTAGTTTGTGTTAAGATATGATGTTAGACCCATGTTACAATGGAAATTTGAAGCATTTTATGTTCTAACATAAAGCTTTAATGGGGTGTAGATTTTAAATATGTCACAAGTTATATTGGATTGAAACCTATTTGAATTTGAGATTTACTTATTTTAATTGTCTTAGACAAGTTCTCTGTAAGATGTACTGTCATATGTTTTGTATATAGCATGGTAGGTATTCTAAGGAATTTACAACTTATACACAATTTCTGCAAATTAAAGTTCAATTATATATTCTCAAGATATATAATTATTATTATTATTTAGCCTAGTGCTCTATACCACATATTCTCAAGATACAAATTTTACCCGCTTTAGTGACTAGACTGCCAATAACGGGAAGATCGAGGTTCAGATCTTGGTAAGGTAAACTGGGGGTCGTTTTTCCAAAATTGTTTTTCACTCTTCCTCCATGCAAATGTGGGTACACTTCCTACAAATATAACCTTTCTAATCCCTCAAATCATTAGCCTAACTAGTACATCAGTGTATAACATGAATGGGTAGTAAGACACGATGCTAAAAAAAAGATATATGCAATTTTGTAGTTAACACATGAAGCTTATTACTGCTTAGTGCTAGTTGGTTTCTTCAACAAATACTTTGACTTGTTTAGCCAAAACTATTCTAGACAGTTTGGATTCAGATACAAATTAGAAATATTTTATGGATGCTGATCCCGCTGAAATCAATAAAGATATACTGTAGTAGCTATTTTTGTGGCTTTTAATGTGATGTTCATTTGAGTCTTTTGGTTAGGTTACACTTTCCTTGAAAGGGATTTAGTGAAAGGTTTTATTATCTGACAGTGAAAATTGTAATTTGTAATCATGTGTGTATTTCTGTTTTTCCCTTCTCCTAGTTAAAAAAAATAAATGAATGAACTGATTGATCTCTGTCAAAATTTGTACACACATAGGCCTTTATGGTTATATAGTCAGTTTATACTTTATATCATTGGTTCTCAAACATTTTTTAGATTGTACCCCCTTGGTCATGACAAAATGTCGATAAATTTTCCCCAAATAACAAATATCGGATAATCAATCAAAGGAGAAAATTCCCCACCACGTTTGGCTCTCCACTACGTTTGAGTCTCTTGTCATTTAGACAATTTTCCCTAGAGAACTACTCATGTGCCCGCTGAAAGTTGCTTGCATACCCCAGTTTGAGAACCACTGCTGTAGATGTTAGTGAGAAAATGATCAAAACCACTTCTATTTAAAATAGCGTCATATCTACCAGTCCAAGTCAAAACTATGACACCATTGTCTAGATTAGGTTTGAATTGAACTAGATATTTGCTTGTTTTAAATTTCAGCAACTTCTTGAGTATGTACATGGTGGCTACAGACAGGGAAAACCTGAAAAAGTTAGGGAATTTTTGTATGACAGAGAAAACAGGGAAACGTCAGGGAATTTAATTAAAAATAAGGAAAAGTCAAGGAATTTTAAAAAATATGTCTAAAATATCCCATTAATTTCGCAACTAAACACTAAAACAAAAGTCTAATTACTACTACTTCCTGAGGAAGATGCTATAATAGCATCAAGATATTGATGTGTGTGTAAATATGTATTAGGGTTTTTACTTTTATTTGTGCTCTAGCATTTTACTAATATTCTATCATTTTATTTATTACCGTACTAAATGTTTTTGCTCCATGCACTTTTTTCATAAATAATATAAAACAAAATTTAATAATACCTAAATAAAGTAACATTTTAATTTTTTAAATAACTGAAAACCGTTTGTGTTTAGTAGATACAAACTTTTTTTAATATGTGATCAATAATAAATAAAACAAGTCATCATCCACCATTAAAATTGGAAAACGTAGTCAGGGAAAATTGAAAAATGTTGCCTGGAAAACCTGGAAAAGTCAGGGAATTTTTTTAAATATGTTTTGTAGCCATCCTATATGCAGTATCACCTCTTGTACCATGAAGGTCTTAGGATTCACATTAATAATCACTTGTTTAGTTGGTCGAGTTTACTGAGGCTTTACCCATGAGACTATATTCTTTCAGGAAAATAAAGCCTTAGTCATGTAGGGTTATTCTAGGAAACAATTAAGCAAAGTCAAAATGTTATCCAATCAAGTACAAATAATTGTTTTGCACATGTAGACATGTTCTTTTCAGAAGGTAACTCTTGCTACCTATTGGTCTGGAGAAGTGATGGACCACTTTTTAGTTATCATGTAAAAACTGGATCACACATTCACTGAGTTTTTACTTTCTCTCGAGGGACCTCTTATAGAGAAAAATATTGTGATCGTCAAAAAAATTGAACTCAAGATTTTGATAAATGTTGATGTTTTATGATCCACTGAAACAGAAAAAGTGGTTTTACTAATAATGTGTTCTGTCTGTCTGTATCTAAGCCTAGAGCCTAAACCATTTTACCAATATGGCAGAAAATTTATATCTAGGTTTTCATAGGCCTCCCCCGAGGGATTTTTTGAATTAAATATCTAACCCTAAAATTAAGGGTAGCTTACTGATGAGCAAAATGAGAAAAAATTATATTTCTTTTAATCTGCTCTAACAATTTTGATTAAATTTTATACCTTGGTATTGAAAACGTGCCACCACAGGTTTTAATAAAGTTTACTCTGAAGTATGAACATCAAACATTACCGGATTGAAAAAGTAGTTTATTAACCGAGGTATTAAAAAGAACTAAAAACTAAATACATAACAGGCAAGAACATACTTTAAACAGAACTACCAACTTATGAATAAAAATGTACCAGTATTAATAATACATAAATGTTAAATTGCTATACCAACACTTCGCCTCAATTTAACATGCTTTAAATGTGCACTGATAGGAGGCAAATGTGTTAAACATGGATAAATCCTAACAGAGGGTGCACGAAATAAGGGTATGAAGGAGGTAAATGTTGGGAACATGGAGGAATACATAATCTATAATGCATTCAATTCCAGCCACTTACATAGTTGTTTAAACTTAGTAACATTTAAGCTTTTGGTTAAAATGTCAGCAATTTGAAATTCACTTTGAACATATTCAATCTTTAGAACTTTATCACGCACTAACTCCCGTACAAAATTATATTTCACATCCATATGTTTCAATCTTTTGTGTTCCCACTTCTCAAGACACTTGATGGCAGGCTGGTTGTCCTCATATACGATGGGCACTTTGGGGTTGATTCCCAGCTCCAGTAGTAGACTGCGTAGCCACAGGACATCAGTACAGGCATTGGCAAGTGAAATGAATTCTGCCTCACAGGTACTCAAGGCAATAGTGGGCTGCTTTCTAGTTGTCCAAGATACAGTTGAACCAAAAACTTTCAGAAGAAATCCAGATGTTGACTTACGACTGGAATCGTTGGCCCAATCTGCATCAGCATATGCGATTAGGGGTGTCCCTTCTTCTTTAGGAAAGTGCAGAGCTAGGTGTGAAGTTCCTTGTAAATAGCGAAGAATGCGCTTCAGTGACTCCCAATGAGTGTTAGTTGCACAGCTTTGAAACCTGCTGAAATAATTGACAGAAAAACTCAGGTCAGGTCTGGTGCATAACATTAAGTGCATCAAACTGCCTATGAGCTCTCTGTATGGCTTGATGCCAATTATAGAGGTTGATCCTCCATCTTCAATAGGGGTTTTTGTCTCCATTGGTGTTTTAGCTATTTTGCAGTTTTCCATGTTAAATTTGCATAAAAGTCTTTTGATATAAGATGGTTGACTAAGATATATACCATCGTTTCTTTTTTCAATTTTTATTCCGAGGAAAAAGTGTAAGTTACCCAGATCTTTCATGTCAAATTTAGCTTGAAGTGCAGCTTTGATCTTCTCAAGAGGTTGTATATGAGTACTGCTGATGATCAAATCGTCAACAAAAATCAGTATGTAGATCTTGGTATCACCGACAACATGTAGGTACAGACATGGATCATTCTGCACTGGTTGAAAACCAAGTGATCGAAGAAAAGTGTCAAGGCACTTGTTCCACACGTTGGGTGCCTGCTTGAGGCCATACAATGATTTCTTTAGCTTGCAAACAAGTTCTAAATTATTTGAAAAACCAGGGGGTTGTTGCATGTAAACTTCTTCGGACAAGGTTCCATGCAAAAATGCATTCTTCACATCCATCTGACATGCATGTAAATCTTCTCGATTAATGATGGCTATCATCATTCTCACAGTAGTCATACGTGCTACTGGGGCATAAGTCTCACTAAAATCGAAACCTTTCTTCTGTTGACAACCTTTAACCACCAACCTTGCCTTATAGCAATCTTTATTACCATCTTGATCTCTCTTGATGTTGAAGACCCAGCGACAGGAGATAGCTTTCCTACCAGGGGGTAGGGAAGTCAGTTCCCAGGTGTCATTTTTCTTGAGGGAATTCATTTCCTCTTCCATAGCTAGCCTCCAGTTCCTCTCGTCAGGTCTACCCTTGACATCATCAAAATCTTGAGGCAAATTGTCAAGAAAGCTTTCTGCATTCATAGCAAATGCTACATAATCTTGCAAATAGCTTGGTTTCATGCGTGGGCGGGAGCTACGACGAAGTTCACCTTCATCTGATAGTGGAGGCGTCTCTTTGTCCAACTCTTCATGACTCGCTTCGCCTGAAGGTAGGCTTCCTTCTGATGGAATTGTAACTGTTTCACAAAGTAGTGGTGCTCTCACTGCTGGGGATGTCGTCATATCTTCTCCACTCCAAGTGGCATTTTCATCAAAAAACACATCATATGCCAAAACAATCTTTCTCGTGATAGGGTTCCACATCCTATAACCATTGGGGCAATAGCCGACCATAATGCACTTTTGGGTACGATTGTTCAGTTTCCCTTTAAGTAGCTCATTAGGAATGCGTACATAGCCAATACAGCCAAAAACACGCAATTTTGACAAGTTTGGACGTTGACTATACCAGACCTCAGCAGGAGTTTTACAATCCAAGGCTACTGTTGGGCTTCTATTAACAATATATACTGCTGTCATCACAGCTTCTGACCAGAGATCTTTCGAAACATTTGCGCTTAATAACATACACCGCACACGCTCCATTAGTGTTCTATTCATGCGTTCACTTACTCCGTTTTGAGAGGGTGTATATCTGATAGTATATTCAAACTGTATACCTTTGAATTCAAAGTATTTTCTCATCTCTGAAGATAAGTATTCTCCACCTCGATCACACCTGAAGCGGCTTATCCTTTCATTAAAGTGAACAGTTGCTAGAGCTTCATACTTCTTAAAACACTCGAAGACCTCTGACTTCTCTTTGATCGTGTACACATAGGTAAAGTGACTGTAATCGTCAATTAGGGTAAGTATATATCTCTTACTGTCATATGATGTAGGACTGATCGGACCCATGACATCACTGTGGACAAGCTGCAAGGGGCGCTTAGCCCTTGAACGAGTTTTTACATGGGGCAATTTAGTCATTTTACCTTGGATACAGTGCTCACATGGAGATTTCGGCATTATAAGTTTTTGTTTACTCACACCATTCATGCCATCAACCATTTCACTAAGAGACTTCAAACTGGTATTGCCAATATGCGCCAGTCGTTTATGCCATAGATTTGTACAATCTACCTCAGCAATATTGGCACAGGTATTTTGAACAGAAAATGTCACTAAATACATTTTGGCAGACTCGGATGCAACTGCTACAAGTTTATCATGCTTGAAAATTGTTGCTACACCTTCTTCAAAAATTACCTTGCATCCATTGGAATCCAGTCGTCTGACTGATAAGAGGTTATGTTGTAGACCAGGCACGATAAGAATACTTCCCAGCTTGATCACATTGATTTTTCCATCCATCTCAAAAGACGCACAGAGATCACCTACTTCTGTCGCTTTTAAATTTTCACCTGATTTTGCGAGCTTGATATTCGCAGGACTTGGGAGATTATGAATATTAGTCAGAAGATGACGATAAGTAGCACAGATCATGTGTTCTGAAGCTCCTGAGTCAAGATACCAGGATGTAAACAAAACAGAATCCACTTCCAAGGACGTATTGGCTGCTAAACTGAACTCTGCTTTCTCAACTTCGGCGACTTGGGCTTTCCTTTCATTTTCACTCTGTTTCTTCTTAAGTTTACGGCATTCTGAGATCATATGTCCAAACTTTTTACAAAATTTACACTGAAGTTGACTTCGCTGAGTGTTTTGATTAGGCCTAGTTTGTTGATAAAAATATTGAGACTGTTTCTTATGGCCTTGTGTAACTTTACGATTTGCTTGGGTCATAAAGGAATGTGAGGTTATGACTTCTGCTGTTATACCCTCCGATAATCGTTTCTGTTCCTCATCTAATAACCTATTCTTTACAAAGCTCAATGTCAATTTTTCTGCCAGAGTCTCAAGAGCAGTAACAACTACATTGTATTCGTTTGGCATAGTAATTAAAAGATGGCAGACAATATCTAATTCCCCTAATGTAGCACCCGTTGACCGTAATTCACGAATCAATTTATCAAATCTATTAAAGTGTACCTCCAGAGTTTCACTTGATGGATCAAACTTCATCAATAAAAGACTTTTACGTAAAAGTAACTGGTTAGCTATGCCTTTTCTTGCGTAGGTATTCATAAGGGAAAGCCATATCTCAAATGCAGATTCTTTATCCTTGGCACATTCTAGAACGTTGTCTGAAAGTTTCTGAACTAATTGAGACTTGCATTTTCGATCTTTTTTCTTCCACTCCGCCAGTTCTTTTGTCTTCTTATTCGATATTTCAGAACTATCAGCTTCATTGAAAATTACTTTCGTTCGGTAATCACTTTGAACTACTTCCAGCAAATTGAGTTCATCAAGCAGTGTTTCCATTCTAAACTTCCAATTATTAAAGTTTGAACCATCAAATAATGGAACACGATACTTTTCTTCATCTGTCATGGTGGCTAACAAGGCTTCTAGGCTAAATCTTCTAGAGGTTATTATTAATTTTGATTCTCGATGCACACAGACAATAAATGTTCATTAATTTTAAAGGACTCTGTGTTGTATATTATAAAATGTATCTGTTATATATTTGACTAGAGTAGTTGATTGTATATTATTAAATGAACATGTTGTATTTATGACTAGAGTAGTTATGAAATATTGTGGGTGATATATATACACGAGTGCAGAGATGGAGAGGTGTGGACTTTTTGTTAATAATCAAACGTGTATTGTGTTCTTTATAAGTTAATAAATAAAATAATAAAACACAAACATAACACTCTGGGCCCATAACCTGAAAACGTGCCACCACAGGTTTTAATAAAGTTTACTCTGAAGTATGAACATCAAACATTACCGGATTGAAAAAGTAGTTTATTAACCGAGGTATTAAAAAGAACTAAAAACTAAATACATAACAGGCAAGAACATACTTTAAACAGAACTACCAACTTATGAATAAAAATGTACCAGTATTAATAATACATAAATGTTAGATTGCTATACCAACAGGTATTGTTTAACTTTACAAATAAAATGGGTGCTCTAATTTTCCCATAAAAATGACTTTGAGGGTACTTTACAAAAGCATAGACCTACATTTCCAATTTGATCATATCTCCACAACTATTTGAGACACAAAATAACATATTATTGTAAGTTGCAGTACCATTCAGAATTAAAATATATTTGGAATATAATTTTATCAAACCATTACCGTAGTTTCTGAGCTATAAGCAAATATATAATACTTTTTATGAGCTCTTTGGCTATATTGAAATTGATTGTTGTACTTTTGGTGGACAGAAATGTTACTATTCTCTCATTGTTCCTGTAACAGTGTAGTATTTAATTTATGCTCTTATGTGGACTGTTTTTGCAATAATGTATATAATTTTGTTTCCCAAATTTTGAGTTTTTAGTAACTAATTTTATATTTTGATAAAGGAGAGAGAAAGTCTGTATGGTTACTGTACCCCTTTTTTTTTTTAAATTCATCAAATAAAAATATATATTTATTAGTTGGATACAAATTTCGTAAGCGTGTTTAGAAGTTTGAAATTGCAAATAATACTAGCTTATGTATAAAATGAAAAGTTAAGCTGGCAATAACTTTATTTCCATAGCAATGGAAAGGGGAGGATTATGTTATAAATAAAGTTACCCATGAATATTCATGTGTAGGAAGTAGAAGGCTAAAGAGTGGAGATGGTGATAAGATACCTTTCTGTTGTAAATTCACGTGTAAAAATATTTTCAATAAACTCATATGCATTTAAAAAGTTTAAAAAGCTACTCTATAATATGCCACTTTGTAAAAAAAATCAACTTATATAGTTTGTTTGAAAAAAGTTTAAAAAAATCTTCTTTAATAGATAAAAAAATTTGAAAAGATGATGTACACTCTGTTTGCATTAAAACATATATTTTTGTTCTTTATTACTTCAAGTGCTGTTATCTTTTCTTGCCATTGTTAGTGACTGAACAATGCATCTATTCAGTGCTCAACCTTGTGTCTTGTACACTCCTAAACTATTAACAGAAAGGCCAATGGTACAATTAAGTTTCTTTGTCACACTCCAACCAACTGTGTTTTATTTATGTTCCGACAACTTTTCTTCTGCCTCAATATCGGGTCTGCACCTATTTTAAAAGATGAGGGATAAGATGAATCAACACCACAAACACTTGTTCTGTGATCCTCACACAGTTGTTTGTCAACATTAAGAATTTCAGATAGTTCATTTTCTATTTTATTTGTTTTATTAACAGGTCCAAATGGAAGTTTTGTCTGAAATTTAGTTTGCTTCGTGTTAATGAAGCAATAAGCCGCACTTTATACATACTATATTTATTTAAAATGCATGTACAACCACACACTACACAAAGACACATCCCTCAGATTCCAGACTTTCATTATGCAAATTGGATTGGCTTTACAGCTGGGGGTTTGTCAAATCCTAAAACTGTCTAGACTAGAATTGTCGCCACTCAGATACTAGCAAGTAGTGTTATGGTTGGTATAGGAGGAGGAGAGGTTTATTTAGACTGTGGAAAGTATTTCGAGACATTCGATAAAATGACATACTAGAAATTGTGTCCAGCATCTTCTAGCCAGAAAATTGATACAATTGCACATGTACATACTATAAATTGCGCCCAGCATCTTATAGCCAGAAAATTGATACAATTATACATGTACTCATCTCACCTCCCGAGTTGGGAGTGGTCTGAAATATTGTAACTGGATGACTCCTCTAGGGGGCCTGGTATCTGTTACACATTCATATTGTGGCCCTAATGCAGTTAGATCTGGTGCCAGGTTTTCCTCTAGAAACCCGGTAAAAATTTTTTTTTAAGTGCCATGGTACTACCCTAGTTTGATTACATCACTTCATTTATAGTAACGGTTCCCAAACTGTGGTGTACATACAATTATTCCTGGTGGTATGTTGTGAGATGCCAAACAAAACAATAAAATTAAAGTTATAAAAAGTTAGGACCTCATCAAATCTTATAAATATATTCAGATCAAGTCTAGCCAAAAATATAACAAATTTTTAAAGTGGTTGGAGGGGTGGCGACTCTGATTCAAGCTCAGACAACCAGTGTAATCACACAGTTTGTATTATTATATTCCTGCACACCATTAAAAATATACCGAAATAGAATATATTCAGCTTTATCTTGGTGGTATTGTTGTTAAAGGGTATTATGACATCAATTAATGGTTTCCATATCTTGTACATATTTAAAACACAAAGCAAAGTTGTTCATGAGTATTTGTTCATTCTTGTAAACAATAGTACAGATCATATATACATCATAGATAATAATAAAACAAAAGTTAAAGAAGACATTAAAAAACATTTAGAAGGCACTGCCCATCTTCTTGCAGGTCAAGGCTCATCTACTAAAATGCTCTATTGAGTGGATGGAATTACTCAAGTCCCAACAGGTATTACAAATTATGAAAATTGTTGTGGTGGTACACCATTCAAAAAGTTTGGAAACCACTCTTTTAAAGTATTTAACTTGAACCTATGACAGCACACTTACTACTGAACACCTAACACTAATTCCAATGTTTATCGTAGATAGCTAGTTGACTGAACTCTTACTTAAACCATCTGATACTAATTGCTCATGACCCTGCTAATCACTCTTCTATGAATAGGCCTACTGAACTGTTTTAAATGATTATTTTTTTTATTTTTATTTTTCATCGTATCTTACGAACCATTCAGATTTTCATGTATATTATATCTCTTAATCTAACGGAGTAAGGATGAGAAAGTGAAATTTAGAGGAGATGCACCCGCATTTCCATGGAGGAGGAGTGGGATGCAATATAGGAAAAAAATACGCAGCACACTCAATCAGGATTTGAGCCCTGATCTCCCCATTATTGGAAGTCCAGTCTATTGCAAGAGTAACACACTAGAACAGGGGTGTGGAGTGGAACCTTTTGACATCGGAAGGTCAAATGTCACTTAACAGGTTCTTCATAAGGCTACACACTTCATAGTAAGTTTTGGCAACATTATTAAGAGTCAAATAGCCAAAGCTATTTTATTTGTTTTAGTGAGGATTTACTCACATCTACATGGGTAGCCCCATGGCTTCTTTGGTGCTAACTGTCAGCTGTGAGCTGTCAGCACCAAAGAAGCCATGGGGCTACTGAAGATATCATATTCTGAAAATTGAAAAATGTCACCTGAACACCGGGTTCAATTCTTGTGTCTGTCAATTTTCAATCTTCACAACATTATAAAGATGTACTTTACCAAAATATAATTTAATGTATGTTTAGGAACCCATAAAGGAGCAAATGGTTTTTCACTCTACTTTCATGCTTTTCATTCAACAAGGACACTTTTCATCTTATATACTCATCATGTATTAATAGAGGGTCACTTTTTTTTTAAATAATATATAAATGACATAATATTTGACTGAAACAGATTTTTCGCTTTTTCTCAAGTTTGCTTTCCATTGATGTTGGTTCGTTATTTAATTTAGATGTAGATATGTACTTATTGTACCAGCATTCTTAAAATATACATCAACTTGTAATAATAACAACTATAAAATCTAATATAAAATCACTTAAGAATGGAGTTCTACAAACTAAACATCTCAACAGTTAACAAAACACTTGGTGACCTGGCGTTCTTGGGGTGAAATGTCAGAATTATGTGCTGGGGATCCAGGGTTCAATCCTCGGTCCTGGCACAGATTTATCTAATTGCCAAACCCTTCCTTCACCTCCCTCCTTGACAGGCCTCCACCGTGGTTCAGATCCCACGTTAAACAGTAGGTCCTCCTTTTCATCTCACAATCACCCAACTATTACACATTACAACCCAAATGAGTAGTAAGACGCGGTGCTAATAATAATAACAAAACACTTCATTTTATTATATTGTATGAATACAAAAATAGAGTTTGATAATGTGAACGATGGTAAGACATAATTGACAGAATATGCCAAAAGGTCTCAGGTGGCCTAACGGCTGCAGGGTCCCCATCCCTGTCTCATATCATTTGCTCACTGAAGTGGGTTTAAACGATGTATCCAAAGGCCTAACCATTATTAATATTTTTAATCAACTAGACCCTTTAACTCTCTTCAATGACTGAATGGTCTAAGACCTCACTCTCATAATTGACTGACCTGCTGATGATGGGGAGATCAGGTTTTGAAACCTGGTCAAGTATTCTGAGGGTGGTTTTCCCTAAATGATTTCCCATACTCCTTCCACGCAAATGCAGGTAAATTATATCTAAAATGCTTCTTTTCTCATCCCTACCCCATTTGAGTAATTATCATAAATGCGTAAAACCTAAACAGGTAGTAAGACACGATGATAATAAAAAACTAAATGCAATAGACTAATAATAATTAGTCTAATATGTGAATTACTAGCTTTATCTGTAAATATTTTACTAAATGGCGCAATACAAATTATATTGGACTCTTTAAACTATATACTTTTATGTATCAACTTCTAACTCGCCGATAATATTTTTACCAAAATTATATTAATGTATTTGAAAATATACTCTAAAGGCCGTACAAACAAGATTTAAAATATTCTATCCATAATTTACCAATTCTAAATTGATAAAAATAGAATCAATAGAATTAGCAAGGTAAACTGAGAAATTTATTAAGTTGTGAAACGAATTATAAAGATAATATTTAAGTTAGCATGTCAAACAAGTGTATAGTTTAGAATGATTGTGATAAAACAAATTTGAACAAAATTAAAATATAATACTAGACATTATATTATTCTATTGATTCTATTTTTATCAATTTAGAATATATATTGTTCCTTACTTCAATTAATTATGTTTTTTATGAATAATTTACCAAGTTTAACTTTTTATGAACTATCATATTTTTGTAATTTTCCAAGGTGCTAATTTAATTTCTAATTATAGCTAACTTATTATTATTATTGATAAATATACATCATGCTAGACATGAGAGTATTTCACGATCATGATTCTTTTGCATCAACTTTTCAGTAAATATTATGAAAAGGACTCTCTAGTTGCTGATCCAGGCTATGGTTCTATACTCAGCTCATTATTAGGTAAGTCTATAAATACACCAAACAATATTTATCTTTATTATAATGTTTTATTTTATGAAGTTCAATCAATAAATCATCTTTCACAAATTTATAAATATTTCTGAACATAATCAAATACATAGGTACACATTCACTTAAGCTAATGTTTATAGGTTTATAGGTTTATTAACAAGGTTTTATGTAAAAAAAAATATTCTAGCCATTCAAAGTTGTGTTACAAAGCTACAAGAGCCCTAGACTTGCTGATAAATTATGCCTATTAGATATACATACACCAAAATTATATATAAATAAACGTTGAGCTGAACAAAGTGAAATATTTGAAATAATGATATAAGATACAATTTATTTTTAAAATGTTCTCAAACAGGGATTTTAACTTCAGATCTTTTAATTCACATGCTACTTCTAAATGGTCCAGGGTTTGAACCCTGTTCAACACCGTTTAATTAATATATGATGCATCAGAAGCTAATTTATGATATCTGATATCTGCATAATATTCATAGAAATAAATGTACTAAAATTAAATGTGAAATAAATGTCAGACGATATCCATGAAAGCTAACCATGATTGGATCTGTTCCCTCCTTGATTCAGTCGGTCCATGTGCTCTGGATTATTCCAAAACAAAAACGCAAGATCATTTCTGGACAGACCCTCCTGCTGACGAATTGGTTCAAAGACATCGCATCTCCAGTGGACACCCCACTCCTCCATCATGTCGCAGACCAGCTTTTAATGTAAGTCTAACAGCACAATGATATATAAATATATCATTGTGCATACAGATAATCACAACTATCACATATATGTATATATATATATATATATTATATTTGTGATTGTCTTTTAGTAGCAAGCTTTTAATGGCAGGATGATGGCTCTAAGCATTATAATTTAGATTAGAACAAGCACAGCAATTAAATCTCAGAACATCAGTTTACCACCTAGTGAAAAAGATTCAACCCAATTTCACTGTGAGCCATTTTCGCAGGGAATCAAGCCTTCTGGGGCATTGTTTATGTTAGAGGCCGGCCAGTAGGTGATGAAGCTTGGAGGGAGAGATGTCGGGTTGGGAGTGGGGGACACACGCTGCTGGAGGGGAAGGGCTTGCGCATGTGCACGGGTGACTTGTAAACAACAAGCACACAATGTTGGTGGTGGGAAGGACCAAGTAGCATTGGGCTGCTCACTCCCTCCACCACTGAAAAGTGAAAGAAAACCTGTTTGAGCTTAAGCTTCAACACCTGCCAGTTGGCCTCAAATAAATGAGCTACCAGAGGATGCTCTATTATTCATCTTGAGAAATGTTAGGAAACCACAAACTAGAAACAAAATGAAGCATTATTCGTGCAACCAACACTAAATAATATAATCCCATGATTTAGAAATTGAGATTAAATTATATTATTAGATATAAGTTAATGCCATTTAATTATCAATTTTACTTTTGTATCTTAGTTCAACCTGATATAATGAAACAAGATGATACGATTATAATTTATGTTCTAGTTTCGACGCAGTTTACATGCTGCAAGCTCAGAGGAAGGGCATCGACAACTACCGCTGTCAGCAAAAGATTATGTAGAATCACTCCACCAAAACAGCAGAGCAACTCTATTATATGGAAAAAACAATGTCCTTGTTTTACCTGTGAGTCACCTTTTAAATATCAAATATATTACTTTGAAAACATTATAAAAACTTTTAGTTTACCTACTGGTAATAAATAAAATGATAGAATATTAGGAAAATGGTAGAGCACCAATAAAAGTAAAAACACTAACTCATATTTACACACATCATTATTTTATTATATTTGGAAGAAGGTATAGGAAAGGTGGATAGAAACATATAAAAGGGAGACAAACACAATATGGCCTTTACAATGAAAAGGAGAACACAGTTCTCACTTTACACTGCTGCCAATGGACAAGGAGGTAATGGTTGCCTCTTAAAGAAAATTGATCGTCACCACCCAATCCCCCGACCCAGGTTTCATTCTATCAGAATTCATCAGGGAGGAGTGTGAAACGCGCAACGCAACTTCCTACAAGAGAAAACCAAAAAACAAAAGGGGAGAAAAAGGAAAATGGTAAAGAAAGATAGAACACATAAATAGGAACATGTTAAAAGGTATAAACATAAAGGACAAACACAGGAAAAGGACATTGGATGCGAATATATAATGATATAACTCAATAAGGAAAACCTCTTTTCGCTCCCTTTTGTTTCCCTTTTATATGTTTCTATCCACCTTTCCTGTACCTTCTTCCAAATATAATACAATTACCTCATAAAGCGAAAAGAGGTTTTCCTTATTGAGACACATAATTATTTTTATGTTATTAGAACATCTTCTTCAGGAAGTACTACTTCTACTAATACTACTACTTTTGAAGCATTCTCTTGTATTTTTTTTATGTTTGTGCCAAATGTATATATTCAAAGTAAATGTGAACTTTTTGTTCAAGTTGTCATCCAAACTTATATTACTGAAACCTAAGTTAAAATGATTTTGTCTTTTGCATTATGTCCATCAATTAGTTCAATTTTTCACAATCTTACCTTATTTTGAATATTTTGAATTCTTTTTCAAAATTTTAAAACTAAAATACATTTTGCATTGAGCATTAATATGTAAAGCGGTGGTTCTCAATAGGTGGCCCGCAGGCCAAATGTGCCCAAGGTAAGCAATTAAACTAACTGAAAGAGATTTAAAAAAACAAACTGTTTTACACTATATATCTGACAGCCCTGTACTATGCATGAGAAGAGAACGGAAGGCGAAGGACGAAGGTAATTACAAAGACAAACAGTTGTGCTTGCATATTGTACTCCCGATTCAGTACAATGGTAACCGAGTCCGAGTGTAACATAGGTACATGAGATACTTAGTTTTTGTTTTGAGTATATATAAATTTACCAAATTAAGTCTACACACCGTTTAAGCCCAGGCCAAGGAAAAAAATAATACTAATACTGTCCCTTGGTGAGAAGTAATTGGTTTCAAAAAATTCTCATTGTATATATTAATTGTTTGTGTTTATACTGGCTTAACCATTCAGGCTATCCTTATATTTAAATCCCTCCAGGGGTAGGGATTGGAAAGCTAGAATTTTGAGGAAATGTATCACCTTGGTACATGCAGCTGTCCTTTCTTCACTAGTGAGGGTAAGACCTTGTGCTATGCCATTAAGTTGATGTTAAACACGTTTGTTGACCAAGACAAGAGCTCTTTTTATTCTTAGAGAGGCTTGGAAAATCTTTAAATTTTACTTTATTCCTACTTTGACTTAAATGATTTACAGAATTTTTGAAACTGACATAATACATATAATTTAAATTTTTCAGAAAGACCTGACAGAATCAATGCCAGGGTACTTATCTCTACACCAAACCGCACAATCTCTAACGATTAAATGGACGCCCAATCAATTAATGAATGGTTACATCGAGTCAGAAGTTCAAGATAAAAGGCAAGTAATAACAGATTAAGACAAAATATAATCCCGATATCAAACATTTTCATTTACAAAACTTATTTTTTCCTTGGACTATTAATTTGCCAAATTAGGTGAAAATATAATTGTATGAATTAATTTACATAAGCATCAAAATGTTGAATATTTAATATATAGGTAATCAGGGGTGCAAAGTTCCTACAGATCTTTGCATTCTTGTTTAGATGGTTTCCAATTCATCGTAGTTTTCCCTCTTAAAATGTAATTAATACATGCATTTAAACATCACTCAATTTAAAATCTATTTGCTTATATGATCAAACATTCTATGAATACCGGTACTACAAAAAAAATCATATCAATTCCTGTTTCTTAACATTACTGTGCAGATCATAGAGAGTGAATCCAACTTATCACTAAGACAAAAAAACACTCTAATTCAGTGCAGGTCTAAAATTGAATTATATACATATTTTTTCACAAGAAGTAGCCCAATTATTTTTTATTCAATAAGCTATAATTATATGTATGTGTAACTCTATCCTAATATATTCCAGTCACTATAATGTAAGGCATTATTTATTTTTTGAACAATATCATCATATTTTAAATCCATTTAACATTTTTAATTTGAATATATTATATAGTTTAATTTTTGTTGTAATACTGCAGAAGAGTAAGTTTACCTGGCGAGAGACAAGTGACCAGACCACCATATCGACGAGCTACGAGCCATATTCAATTATTGTAAGTGCTATGTTTTGAAACAACTGCTTTTGTAAAACATGTACATTAATTAATGCTCTCAAGGGAACACACTGCTTGGTGGCGATTGGCCTGCATTCTTTAACTCTCCCCTCATTCACTATAATTTGTACTTTTTTTTGTGTGAAGCCCCTTTACTGATCTTTCTGAAATTATATATCAAATTGCTATATTTCCTAGTCATCCTGTTTCCAAATGAAAATTGAAGCTCACCATTTTTCTTGTCCACCATATTCAGCTTAAGACTGTTCACTTAACCCTTAAATTATCTCCAAATTGTCATATTTTATTCCAGGATTCACTTCCTCATTCTATATTTTTCACTATTTTGGTGGTGAAGTGTGAAAGTGGTAGTTGACTTCCTTAGCCCTGAGGGAATAAATTTCTAAAACAGCTTGAACTGTGTGCATATTGAAGCTGCTTCTACTACATAAGATATTTGTGATGTTTGGAAATGAGTTAGAATAACAAATTTGTATTGTTCCAGAAGTATTTCCAATTAGTATGAATGAAATAAAAGTGTTCTGGTTTATGATTGATCAACATTATAACACATGATAAAACAAACATTTCCAAATACCCTAATCGTAGTAGAACACCCCAATTTTGTTGAGATAAATAGCAGCCTCTGGCAGGAATCATCACTAAAATCCATATATTGGTGAATATTTGAACTAATAACTTGAGTTAAAATGTTAACTAGTTTTTCATAAGTATACTTGCGATGTTTGAAAATTAATGACTAAATGAATTTATTGCAATAAATTAAACTTGCACTTCTGAACACAAAATTAGATTATATCTAAATTATTTTAACCACTCCTCCCATATCGAACCAAGTTCTCTCTCAACCAGAAATGTTTATTTTAAACAATCAATCCCATTTCTTGTTTGCACCTTTATGCTCCTATAAACGCTCTTCATGATGACTATATAATTTTATACGATTCTCAAATAGCTCTATTTTCCTAATCTATTCACACTAGTCTCCTTGATACCATTTTAACATCTAGTATTATATGTTTGATTAATTTGTTAGTTTAATATTTATGACTTTAAAGAGTTTTACTTAATTAAGTCAAATCACCATCAGGATTAACTTTAATGCAAGGGATTCATACAAAAAAAAATCAATTCAAATACCTCTAATTAGTTTGTCAAATCTTTTGTTTCAGCTTGTACTGGGATTATGCAATGAATGTCCGTGTAGACGAAGTGGTTTATGTTCACTGCCATCAACAAGGTATTTCCACTATTTCGAATGAAAAAACTATATTATCATTCCCCATTAATTAGCTCGCCTTAAGCCCTAAATATAAAATGGCCCTCTAAAACATTAAATCTTATTCCTACTCACTAGTGTGTTCAACATATTAATGAAAAATAACCTTTTATCCAGAGCTTCAAAAATACTGTGACAGGTAGTCATTCACACGAAGTCAATCACACATGAAACATTAATGATATAACTTAATAAGGAAAACCTCTTTTTGCTTTATGAGGTAATTTTATTATATCATATAATATAATACATGAAACATTAAGTGTCTTATTAGTTCATGATATCAAGTTCAATATTAAATCCAAGCATATCTTTTAAGTACTGTATTAAAACCAATATTTTGGCCCTTAAGTTAATTTTCATCTTGATTTATTAGCTAATTGACAGAGGATAGATAAAATCAAATGTTTTTCCACTCTCCCTCCACATAAATGTGGGTACACATCCTCTAAATATAGCCTTCCTCATCCAAAAATAATTAGTGTAGTTAGTATATAGATATCTATATCTAACAGGTTGTAATACACGGTGCTAAAATAAGAAAATAAAAATTGAGCTTTCACATTTGGAAGTAATAGAACTTTATTTTAAGTGAGTGAGTCCAACTTCTACACAGTGCTAAGGACTGACAATCAGGACTCCATGGAGTTGATCTCTTCTTTTGACTACAGACAGGCCTAACAATTTGAAGCTATAATGGACTAAGCTATAGCAGTAGTTTTCATGAATGACTTGTTTGGATGTCACTTTAATAACTACATTATCTGGCCGATATAAATATGCCTTCTGATATAAGAGAGTCTTTTTTCAAAGACTTAGCTATAATGTAGATTACTGTGTTGTACACAAATCTTAATTTCTAAAAAGTGCAATTTTTGTTAAAGTGATTGGGGATAGATCACTTATACTAATGACTGGAAATATATTTTCTTTGTTATATAACATTACTAAAATGCATTATTATTCACAATCGACACACCAAAAATGAAACATACTAATATGAAGATTGTTTGCTGGTTTTCTAGTATTAGACAGTTAATAATGTACCCGTCTTATTTACAATATGATGTTGCACTATATCGTTTAACATTGCATGGAATACCTTGACCTCAGGACTCACATAAATATCTATTGAAAGATGCATAAGCAGTTTACAAGTAATTTTTTTTTTATTGTATAAAACCCATCTCTTACAAATGTATAATTATTTTCATATCTTCTTGTCTAAAAAAAACCTTAAATATTTTATTATAATCTAAACTAAGAAAACTCTTACACTTATTAAGACTGGAATAGGACCAAGATGGCATCAAATAAATAATGTACAGTATTTTAGAGTGCAATAGTTAATATATTTTTAGTTAGAAACCATCCCAGCCTAACAAAACCTAACTTTCCATAAATCAACAAATAAAATGTTAGGTTAAATTGGGATGGGCCATATTATTAAAAACTTTACTTTACATCCATTACTCTTTCCGGCCTATGGCCTGGGTCAGTTTTTGATTCAAGTAATATATTTCCCACTACCGGGTTGCTAGGCCTGACATAGCATCATATGCCTTATAATTTAACTTAAGATCAGGACAGGAACAACTTACAGTCCCCATCTGTTAATTTATCACTATTAAAGGGTAAACCCACATCTCACCAATTATACATTTTTCGGCCATGCCGGGAAGTGAACCCGGGAACCTTAGCTCAGTAGACAGACTTGTTACCGACTGGGCTAAGGTGTTGAATTTACTTGAAACTAGTTATTATATTGGGAATATTTTAATGAGTATGTATGGAATAGGGATAAGATAATAGAAAAGGAATGAAATAGAACCAATATGGTTTCAAAGTGAAAACTTTATTTTAGTGCATAATTAAGTTAATTAAATGCTAGGGGTAAAATCTTAATACCTATTGTAAGGTTCCAATTCTTGGTGTCTCAATTGTGAATAATAATGCAGTTTGGTAATGTTATGTAACAAAGAAAACATGTTTCTGACATTCAGTGTAAGCATCCTATAACCAAGAGGATGTCAATTTCCAGCTGACAGTGGTGGAACAATAGTACTTGTGGGTCAAGATGGAGTCCAACAATCTCCCATTCATTTCCCTAAAGGAGGACATTTACTTTCTTTCTTGTCTTGTTTGGAAACTGGGCTGCTGCCTCATGGTCAGCTTGACCCACCTCTTTGGTCACAAAGAGGTAAAGGTAAAAAAGTTTGCATTTTATTCACAAGACTGTTATTACCTGCATTGGGACTTTTCTACATTTACTTTTAATATATCTAAGGTGTTCCTACTCAAAAATAGCTTAAAATTAAGGCTCAGTACATTTACATTTATTAAATGCAAATAAAGTAGAACCTTGCTAACTAACCAAACTAATTAGGACCGAAGCTTATTCGCATTAGCGAAAATTCTGATTATGTGGAGGAATACATAATGGTCTTAGTGGAGACAGTATTTTCACATTTTCAAACTACAGTTGGATGAGATTTTTTAAATTTACAGTATATATTTTTACATTGCCGTTATTATTTTTAGTTACAGGAAAACACATTTTGTTGACAACACCATGTAAATAGAAAGCACTTACTGTCACTGTTTCTTACAATAATTCTCTTTTAACTTTGAGTGGGTTAACCACTGAAATATATTAAATTTGATCTAGGCCCCTTCCCCCCTACTCCCCTCCACACACACCAGTTTCCAGAAAATTGTATTTGGATTATCCAGAATTTTATACTATCTAGGTTTTACTGTAATTTTGCTTATGTATGACTCTTGGCATGATGCAATGCTTGAAAGCTCATTAATAAGAACACATTATTTTTTTATATCAAACATGTCACCTATTTTAATTTGCAAGCACAGTTCTTGATAAAAAAAAAGTGTTATCCCTTTTAAATTGTGTTATTATTAAAATTGGGCATATTTTGTTCAATAGAGAGAATCTCACTCAAATAAAAATAATGTTAACAACCCAATTAGCCATTAGAAACTAATTTTTTTCTTGAGATTTTACATTGGTTTATAAACTACAATTATGGAAACCAGACAAACTTTAAATTTTGAATATGAAATTTGTCTTAAAATGAGTATTTTTTTATTTTAAAAACAATATAATTTTATAGCAAAAAATTCTAGCCAAAATATTAGTTTATTAGAAGTAAATGATCTCTAACGCTCAAAAACATATCAACATTCGAAAAAAATTGCTAATTTAACATCACATTTTAAAATATATCCCTTTTTATTTGTAGGTAAAGTTTTCCCAAAACTTAGAAGGAAGGGTCGCACTGTATCTCCATTACCAAAAGATGAATCAGATGAAGAATCCACCGATTTTGTTTTCCGGATAGTTAACAAAAGCCATCATGAAGAGTTCTGTAAGTTTTGAAATATATGTATATATATATCCAATTATATTATAACTATAAGCAACTTAAGGTGTAATGAATAAAAATACAATTTAAAATTATATACCGATATTGTTTACAGTAATTTATATCATATTCTGTTTGATGAAGCAAAATTGTTGTATAAAGGTTAGTTAAAATGGATAATTTATGTCACATTCCTTATAAAAATGTACAAAACCTACCAAAACAATTTTTAAAAACCTATTAATTTTATTATATTTGGAAGAAGGTATAGGAAAGGTGTATAGAAACATATAAAATGGGGACGAACACAATATGGCCTTTACAATGAAAAGAAGAACAGAGTTCACACTTTACACTGCTGCCAATGGACAAAGAGGTAATGGTTGCTTCTTAAAGAAAAATTGATCGTCACCGCCCAATCCCCCGACCCAGGTTTCATTCTATCGGAACTCATCAGGGAGGAGCGTGAAACGCGCAACGCAACTTCCTAAAAGAGAAAACCAAAAAAACAAAAGGGGAGAGAAAGGAAAATGGTAAAGAAAGATAGAACACATAGATAGGAACATGTAAAAGGTATAACATAAAGGACAAACACAGGAAAAGGACATTGGATGCGAATATATAATGATATAACTCTATAAGGAGAACCTCTTTACACTTTATGAAATAATTGTATTATATTTGGAAGAAGGTATAGGAAAGGTGGATAGAAACATATATATTGTGTTCATCCCCATTTTATATATTTCTATCCACCTTTCCTATACCTTCTTCCAAATATAATACAATTACCTCATAAAGCGAAAAGAGGTTTTCCTTATATAGCTATAAAACCCTATCAAGAAATTTCCAATATGTAAATATGGAAATACTCTAAGCTTATGCTAGTAAACAAAAATTATATTTAACAGAACTATTAAAAACTCTTAGAAAAAATTATCGTATTTTTAAATAAACTTTGGGAAGAAACTATAGGACTGTTTGGATGAAAAGACTATGGATCATATTGAAAGAAAAAAACTCTGAAAAAAATATTCCTTATCATTTCCTACTTTTTTTTTATCTTGGTATAGGCAATAATGCAAAATTATAAAAACTTTGTGTTTAAATGTGTGTGCGTGACTTTCTACTATAAAAGACAAAAGAAAGGAAGATTGTCACCTTCGTGCATTGTATTCTTCCCACATTATTTTCTCTTTTCCTCGGTGGGCTTTCTTAATTAAATTTACACTTATTAATTTATCTTTTCTTATTGCTTTTATCAACTCTCTTTATTGTATAATCATTTATCAATTGGGCTTCCTCATTGCTAAACATAATAATGTATAACTGTGATTTTCCCACCTCTTCTCCATATTAATGCAGGCGCAGTTCCTCTCAACTAACCTTCCTATCCATACCTATTAGATTTAGCTTTTACAGTAGAACCTCGCTAATCCATCACCTGTGGGACTGGGAGTATGATCGGAACGCAAAAAAGGTTGGATTATCAGGAGAAAACTAAATATTTACAGTACTATATTACTTACATACATAGTGTTTAAAAATGAAGTGGCCCAATGGATAGATAATTTTATAATAAAAGAAAAAGGAAAAATAAACTACTAAGAGTAAATTTGATGAAGAAAACCCACCTATGGAAAGAGGGAAAATATTGGAAGAATCCAATGCACAAAGGTGACATCTTCTTCCTTTCTTCTGTCTTCTATACTAGAGGTAATCACAAACACATTTTAACACATACAGAGTAATATACCGGCATTGTTACTTTTATCAAACACAAAGAAGAAAGAAGAGAATACAAATAACACAAAACACTGGATTACTCCATTTTGAATTTAAAGAAAAACTGCTAGAAACACATTGTGCCAACTGTTTTTGGGAGTAAAGATAAATTCCTTGGCTATGGTTAATATTTATACATACAGGCGACTTGGTGGTCTAGGAGTAAGGTGTCAGACTTCTGTTCTAGAGGTCCGGGGTTCAATCTTCGGTCCCGGCACAGATTTATCTGATTGCCAAACCCTTCCTTCACCTCTGACAAGACGTGTATTAATCACAACTTGTAAATGTGTGGAATTTCAGGCCTCCACTGTGGTTCGGATTCCACATTAAACTGTAGGTCCTCCATTTCATCTCACAATCACCCTACCATTTCACATTAGTGTAAGTGCGTACAACCCGAATGGGTAGTAAGATGCAGTGCTAATTACAGGCAGGCACACACGCATCTGTACGTACATACATACAAAAGACAGTCTAAAATAAAATAAAACCTATAAAGAAACACATTTTTAGTGAAAAAAAATCGGTAATGTTCTTTTGTTTGGCAGTCTATATTTGGTTGCCATGTTCCTCCATTTCTTGATCCACAAGATATCCATAGGTGTAGAGGTTTTGTTCTGTTCGATGTACTTAAGAGCAACATCAAAAGCTTTCTTGGCTTACGTATGTGATACATGGGCAGACGATTCGTCATCCTCATCATCATCAAGGCCTTCATTTACGGTTTTTTCATGAACTTGCGAAACAGCGGCAACGATCTCATCGTAATTTAGTTCTTTGTTTGTTTCACAATCTTCATCACATTTAGTAAGCCACTCATCAACATCATTTGCTTGGATATCATGTAATGTTTGTAAGTCGTTGACAATTTCCGGCGTGGCTGTGTCTTGTGCACTCCCTCACTCTCGAGCATCACTTCCATACAAAGTTTACGCCAAGATTTTTGCAGTGTGTCAAGTTCATTTCATTCCATGACTCAGCTATTGAGTAAATTGCATATTTGATGCTTACGAATTTCATGGCTTCAAAAAGGCTACAGCCCTCTCCTGTTTTTGATTAAATTGAGCTGATGTATTTTTGGCGATAACGACTTTTCAGCCACTTGCTCAAGCCTTGATCCATTGGTTATATCAGAGAAGTTACATTGGGTGGAAGAAAGGCAACTCTTATTTCGTATTTTACCAATTCTCCTTCAGAGTGGTGCGATGGATGGAGCGTTATACAACAACAACAGAGCGCGATCAGGAAGTCTTTGGGTCTTTTCAGTTTTTTTAAACAGCAAGCACAAATTCGTCAAAAAACCATGACTTAAAAAGATTACAGTCCACCCAAGCTGATTTTTGGTTGCGGTAATACACTGGTAGTGATGATAAATTAATGAATGTTCTTGAACACCCTTGGCTTTTTGGACTTGCCAATGACACAAAGCTGAAACTTGTGTGTACCACAAGCATTGCTTTAAGTAGCAACAGTTAGCCTGTCTTGGGCAACTTTTGATCCCAGCACTGCCTCATTTGATGTGGCAACTGTTTTTGTCGGTAACATTTTATAGTTTAGGCCAGTTTCATCTATATTATAGACTTGGTCAGGTGCCAATTCATTTTATTCAACAATTTTTTTTTAATTTCAAAGAAAACTCTTTTGATGCCTCATCATCAGATGATAGTTTTCACCTGATATTGCATAATATCTAACGCCATGGCAGGCTTTCCACCGATCTAACCAACCTTCACTAGCTGTGAACTCACCTTCAGCTTCCAATTTTTTTGTTCAGAATTAATTATTTTTCTTTGATAATAGGCCCAGATAGCGGGGTTCCTTTCCTCCTTTCTTGGCAAAACCATATTCATAATGTGTTGTCTAGCAGTTCCAGTTTTGGCTTTTTTTAGTGTTTGCAACTTTTTAGTGCTTTCTCACCATCTACCATCACCGTAAAAAATTCAATGTCTTTTCTATTTTTCCTCCAGTCCTTTATTGTATTAACTCCCACATTGAGTTCTTTAGCCATTTTTTGGAGTGATCCCCCCTTTGTCCAGTCTGTAGCATTTTTAATTTTTCATTTAAAGGAACAGTAACATGTTTATGTTTTACTCCTGACATACTGTATGTAATGCAAAAACTATGTACACAAAACACAATCCACATGATGAGTAATTACTACGCACTAGACACTATATGCCGGCTCACTGAGGCAGCAAAACACCTGATTAGTAAACAATGGCCGACCAGTCATCAAAAAGTCGGTGCATGCGTACTCTTGAGCTGCGGTCAGACCAACCGGAGTGTTGGACTAGCTGAGGGTGGACTAGAGAGGTTCTACTATAATATATTTGCAGTTCCACAGGCTAATAATATTTTTATTTTTGTTAATTTATTTGAATTATTTAAGATTCGGATGGACACCTACTATATAAGAATGGTAAAGTTGTGCACTCTATTGCTTAGAAAATATGCATAGTAGCAACATGCAGTTTTTTGTATTATATTAAACTTGTAAATTTAAAATGAACCATATTAATAAAAAAAGTTACAAGTTAATATTTACTTTTTTACAATAAGACGTAATTTCAATTAAAATTAAATTAAATAAAACATGAAATACAAGAATATAGTTTTGAAGTTATCATATCTATCATACATGATAAATATTAATAATACAATAACTGGTACAAAATTTGTTATTTTCAAATTAAATCATATCTGAACTGTTGAAAGAGTTCAGTAGCTGCCTGGTAGAATGCTCTGTCTTCGGAAGCACCTCTCCCTCTCCTCCCCACCCCTCTTTGGCATTCACTCTTTTTTCATCTTTTTTTTCTGTAAGCCATGCTACTCCCCCTTCCCTTCAAACATTTATTTCCCCTTCAGGTAAAACCCTGGACTGGACACTAACTGTCTGTCACCTTGTTACTACTATTACCTCCAAACCTCAGTTTTTGAAAATGTTCCTTTTGATGTATTTGCATGATCAATGTTAAAAGTGTATATATAGAGTAGGCTTTATTCTGTTTACCTTATCAATAATTTGTGTAAAAATCTACAGCGTTTCTTTGATTAGATACAAACCTTTTGTAGAGAAATTATGTTTATTAGCAAATAAAAATATTCTAGGCGATACTCCCGCAAGGGAAACAGAAATCTGTGTTACTCAGCAGGAAACCAGCTAAAAAAAATTAAAACACTTGGAGAAACACTACCAAACGAAAAATCGAGTTAAAAAATAATACCTATTTTGTTACTATTTATATATTGTTGGTGTTTGTAATATATATATATATATATATAT
>CABFOW010005297.1:18221-44232 GCA_902141385.1 Timema californicum | reverse complement strand
GTTAAAGGTTTATTTATAGTTAAGGAACCGAACGAGACTTTAGTGTATCAAGTTTCGTAACAACATGAGCCATGCTTAAGTAGTATAGTCACATCTCACTGACAAGTAAGACCCTTCCAAACATGTGTAGGGAAGGAAGGTTAACAGGACCCAGGGGAGTCATAGAGGATCGACTCCTTTCAAGATGCATCATTGATATGTCTGCTAGATTAAGGGGTGACAGAGCCTCCCTCTCACTGGTGGATAGATATGATAAACTTGTAAATAAAAAAGGAAGAAAATAGAAGACGAAACAGACGAGAATGGATGTAATGGACAGGACTGATGACGAGAGAGACGGTGCTGGAAGTAGGGACTCGACATCGGACGTAGATGACATGATCCTAACCGGTACAGAGACCATTAGACTTACAAGGCTAGAACGTTGTTGGCTGGTAGGGTAGAGCGGGATGGGGGCTCTCCTGGTTCAGGAGCCCAGCTGAGGGAAGGTGCCCTCTGGATTCCAGTAGCGTGACCTGTTGAAGAACCGGGGAGCGCCGGAATACCAGCTGGGAAGTCTAATATTGGAGTGATGTCGTCTAAGACGGAAGCACTAAACCCTCACTCGCATAGTCTGGCCCACTTGAAAACAAGTGTCGTTGCTGGAGTGGAGCTGTCGGGTATCTGGTCCGTCAACCGGTCGCTCAGACGGCTGCTTTCAGTTCAGAAGATCCTGTAGCTGCCGAGAGGAAAGTAACTTTTAAATAATGATACTTTAGTTTTTAGTCTTTCTTTTCTCTTATTTTATTTATATTTAGGTTACGTCAGTTTAAGGTCCATATAGGTGGTGGTTTAGGTTGGAAGTAGGTGGAGCGAGATCCCCCATAAGGCACCTCCCCAGGTGGTGGATAGGGGAGACAGTGGTGGCGAGTATGGGGGCGTAAAATACCTGAGGCGGACCAACTAGTAGTACAAAACTACATAGTAGGACTATAAGGACAGTTTTATTAGGTATAAATTACGTAATTTAAATATGGTTTGAGTATTGTATAATAAATGGTGATTTAGACAAAAATATGTAAGTAGATTTATATCCCGAACTACTCTCTAAATGTCGGGATGGCTACAAATGAAATCAATAAATGAAATCCTAGTAGCACGGGTTATTGAATCCCGTCATAGAGACCTCGTGGAGAAGCTCGCTGGCAGCTCCTCTTGGACTGATGTTGTGGGAGATCGGAGCAAACCTCTTCTATACCGCATGGACGTGATTGGTTCCTAGACCTAGTGTCGGGCGCTCAAATTGGCTCACTGTGCGGCCTCTCTTGGCAATAGGGAGCATTCTGGTTTACCGGCTCTCGAGCCAGAACAGCTAACGCCAGCAATGAGTTTGGAGCGTGGCGTGTGGCCGAGGCCAGAAATAATCTTTGTAACGTCGGCTGCTATTGGAGTACACGTTTTATACTGTGGGGGCCGAGTGTATATATCAAGACGTTCGGTGTGGTGAGCGTGCGCTTCCTTTTTAACATGTTTGGACCCTTGGACTATATATACTGGAAGACGATCAAAGTCCTGCTCGGATAAGCGAGAAGTGTAAAATAGTGGCTTGGGAGGCTCTTATCCGGCCCCCATAGAGAAGTGTCTCCGTACGTAACACTAAAATATACTCATTCGGTTTGAAATATACTTTTACCCCATTAATATTGATAATAATATGCATTTTATTTGTTCCAGAAGCTCCGCAAAATGCGACAATCCATTGCAGTTAATTTTCTGAAAAACACACGGTGTGACCAATTGCTCGGGACGTGTTGGAATTTTCCTTCGTGCTTCCATTAAGGGAGCATCAGAGCATACAAATCTTCTGCTGCCGTCAAAAGATTCAACAACACGACACCAGCCTGATGCATACATTTAAAGGGCCCACACATGGTCAACTAAAGTTAATGCCCTGTGTATGTGCAACTGTTGGAGGTCAAACACGAGACAGACTTGCCTCGCACCACCACCCACCTACCCCGAGCACCCATCGTGCTGTCCTTCCAACCAACCAAACATACCACCTCCCTTTATCACTCATACACCAATGTTAAGGTGGGGAGCAAACAATATTTACAACAAGAAGACACCACTTCACCCCTTTCAGACATGAATGATCTCATCAATCTATTCAATGACCTAAACATCACAAAACTACTCAGACACTTTAGACCTTACCTCACTAAACCAATGGAGGTGACCAACAAAACCGACAAACTTACGATACTGATAGAGGGAGTGACAGAATACATCTCTAAAAACTAATTTGAACCACCGGAAACGGACGAATACTAGCAGACCACGCCGACACTCACGACTACGTAGTTGTTGCCCCACACGAACCTATATTTTATCCCTCGAATTATCTACATAGATCCGATATCATAGATGTGGCATTGACCATCATTAGTGTATCCACTGAAGATATGATGATTTTAATTTAACTGGACTCTGACCACAATCCCATATTGTGTGAAATTAATATGGACACAAGTTTTGAGTTACATGGACTTAAGCAAACAATAACAACTTGTGACTGGGATGAATTCAGGCAAACATTAGTGTATACATTACCAGATAGACATGAGATAGAGACAATAGAACAGGCAGAATCTACCTTACAACTATTAACAGCTACACTAACGACCTCCGACAACAATACTCGGATCTTGACTTCCTTACAGCCCAGAAATGGGAAACGAGATGGGGCTGGCAGACGCACAGAACGCCACAACACAGGACGATCAACAACCGACTCAGAGCCCAAGAGAAGATTCAAGGACATTAGACGAAATATACATCACTGAGGTCACACTTGACAGATATAAGTTGTGGAAAGTAACACGACAACTCAGGGGGGACTACCAGGAATAATCCTCTACCGGTAATCCATGGGGAACAAGGCATGGTTTATGATAGCACAGAGATGGCTGAAGCGATAGCCATGGTATTATAAAAACAATTTAAACCTAACTACGATCCACAGGAACCATATTTTATTAGGAACGTGATCAGAAAGGCTAGGGACCATCTAGAAGGACCAAACAACACTAGAGCAGAGGTATTAACTCTGGGAGAACTAACAAAAACTATTAAAGAATTACCCAGAAATAAATCGCTAGGACACGAATACCTGACGAATAAAATACTGAAACAATTGCCACAGAGAGCGATACTAGCGTTATCGACGATAATTAACGCACTACTGAAAATCTACTATTTCCCGGAATGCTGGAAGATGGCTAGATTAATGACAATCCCAAAATCAAGAAAGGACCCGATGTTGCCTCAGAACAGATGGCCGAAAAGTTAACTTACGACGCTTAGTAAAGTTTATGAAAAACTAATAATCAAAATATTTAAAAAAATAATTATAGACTACAGATTATTCCAAACCTTCAATATGGATTTAGAAGCCACCACTCCACTACCCACCTGAAAGTAAACCTAGTTAAAGACGTAACCAATGCTTTTAAAGAAATAAACAACGTAATAGCTATTTTCTTAGACGCCGAGAAAGCGTCCGACAAAGTCTAGTACTTTTAACTCATTCAAAAACTAATAAAATAATGTAATAATAAATTATTTAACTACCCCAAATGGTTAATTTTCTTGATAGCCAGCTTCATCAGACGATGGGCGTTCCAGGGGGTTATGAACGGCAAGAGATCGTGACTAATACGATAAAAGCAGGGGTACCACATATTTCAATTACTAGCACAACAATTATACAACATTTGTATAGCAGATATCCCCACTCGCGATCATTTCCAAGTTAGACATTTACCGACGACACCATACTCTATGTAGCTAATAAAAACATTAACTATGCAGCTTTTGCTCCTCCAGGACTGACTCTCCAGCTGGAGAATCAAAGTTAATCCCGCCAAATCAGCAGCCCTAATATGAACCTGAAGTAGGAAACAACTCCCCTCCCCACTTACCCTATTTGACACCAAGATCTCACTCCAAGACAAAGTCAAGTTCCTTGGGATCACAATAGATAAGAAACTCACCGGGAAGAGATACAAATAAATGGCAAAGCGATAGGAAGATTCATACGAACGTACTCACTTTTCAAAGTATAACGACTTACAATCCTCGCTAAGGTATTTTCATACAAGCAAATAATACAACCGATCATCCTTTACAATTGGGTAGTATGACGCTTGGCCTCCAAAACAAACACCTGCAAAGCTTCAGGCAATACAGAATAAAATATTTAGAGCACTCACTGGGACAAACAGACGTACTAGACTAGGTGACCTACACACAATGACCAACTGCTGCCAATTACAATACATCTACAAAGACAGACCCAAAAAGTTCTACAACCAGATAGAAACGAACTTTTTTGAGGACTCGAGTAATACGACCCAACTGAGCCACGACACCACAAATGACTCCGGCTGGTGTAGTTGAGCACTTATTATTACAATATATCAAAATGTCTAACATGCTTTGAATAAAAATATAAAAATTTGAAAAACAAAAGAAAATTTAAACGTTATAAAATACCTAGTTTATAATCCCAGAAGAAAAAATATATAAAAAAACTAAAAACCTAGTAAATAAAAATTTACCAGCACTTGATAATCAACTACGCCAGAAAGAGAGCAGAACTGCTGACCCTCTCACCACTCCTCCTAACCCAACCTAATAGCCAACCCTTAACCCAACCTCCACACACACAACGCACATTTCATGCCATCACTATCTTTGTCGTGGCTGGACGCCACTGGAATCACCATCTAGGTTATTTACAAGCCAAAGAATAATACTGGTGTCGGGGTTGGCCCTAGATGGGGAATGGAAACGTATCACCTTCAAACCTAATCCCAAGAAAAGAAAATCCTACCAACCACAATCCCATACCAGGACTTTACCACACAATGGCCGTTATAATTCACCCACATGCACCATCATACCTTAATCCCACCTTTACAAACCACAAGAAAAAATCCCACATATATCAGAGACCCAGCGCTATCATTAATCTTATTACACTATCACTATCAAAAACTGTAAGTTATTTATAACCAAAATTCCCTGGTTTCACCTCAAGGTATATTATACATGATACAATAGGTTAATAGTCACAACTGTGAATAGGTACTTGCACATAGAATCATCCCCGTATTCCTTTACAGACTAGGTGACCCAATGTCTCTGATAGGGTCGGAATAGGCAACAGACGAACGGCAAGTTTAGAGGCTTGTATAGCTCGTCTTGACTGAGGAGGGGGCGAAGGTTTCCGTTCTTGGGGACTGCAGACTCCTCCGGTCACTAAGGAGCTCCTGCAAGGTGGAAAGTTGTCCTCCACCAGCCAGAAGGCTGAGACTTTATTAGCTTCAGCCCTCTTGAGGGGTGACAGGCCTGCGGGAGCAGCCGAAGTCAGCGGGACGACTCCAACTTCCAGAGTTGAGCGTACCACTGGCCTAAGCCAGTGTGGGTCACCTGCCCCTATCAGGGTGGGAGACAATCCAGCCATATACAGGACCAACGAGGCTGCCAGTGTGACATCCCAAAGTAACCTATAGGTGTGCGCAGATATCAGTCAGTGGAAGAAGTCGACCCTTCTCAAGGCCGACAAATCCAGCCTGGGCAAATACTGTGGGACCCCTCTAAATACCAGAGTCGAGCGTTCTGCAGATGGCTGCCCACCCGAGCCAACTGCCCTCCTCTGGGCTGATGGCAATAAGGCCAACAATGTTGGTGTCACCTCCCGAAATACTGGGTAGGTGGATACAAGTGTCAACCAACAAGAGGATTCAGCCATTCTCAGGGTCGATGCATGTAGCGTGGAAAAAGCCCTGGGGCCCATCCAACTACTGGAGGTGAGCGTGCTGCACATAGCTGCCACTGAGAATTATTCACCATTCTCAGGGTGGGTGATGGCTTGAAGCTTTCACGGGCCACCAAGGCATCCAGTATGGCTTCCTTGGTCCTTGGCTCGGGTATTAGTGTTGGTCCTCTACAAGGGGTAGGCAGTGGGGTGCTGGTGCGGGAGAGTTCAGTGGGGCCCCTCCAACTACCTCAGATGGCTACGAAGTAATGGAGGCCTTTTTCAAAAGGGGGATCCCAGCAGTCCTCCGATGATAAAGACCACTGCAAACTGCACCAACGCAAGCGTCATCGCAAGGGCTTCAAAAAACCACTTCAACGCTGACACCACCCATCAATGGGTGTAGGTAGGTAAAAGATGCACGGCTGACTTCTTGTCAAATTTGAAGACTGGGTCACACGCTTCGGGTGTGTCGACAGCTCATGCGAGTCCGTGGACGTGGAGGGTCTGTTTTCAGCGCCAGACCTCTCATTAATCCGTAATGAGTCGATCCAGGGGCCGGATAATGTGCCTGAAGAGTTTCATACCTTAATATCCCACCCAAGGAGGAAGGCTGGCAATGCCAGGAAGCTACCAGGGTGCAACCCTAGCCATTCGTGCGTTAGCTCTCTTTCCCTCCCGAACGTTCTTTACTTCGTAGTCCCCAGAGTTGTCGGGTGGCAATTGGTGCTGAAGTCTCTAGATGAGCTAAACTTTGATCACAATCCCATTATTGTGAACTTGAGACGTGCACTAACTGGGAGAAGTTCACGAATGTGTTGAAGGGGAGACTGGAACCCACCACAACCTTTTGAACAGCAGCAAAAGTCGATCACGGTGAGTAGTAAATAACTTCCACCATCAAGGAAACACTTGAAGATTAGAAACTTAGGCATCGTCATAAAAGGGCACTACACACAGCCTTTCCCAATTATATCCTCATGTACGTTCAGGAGGAAATCATCTGAGTGGAAAATCTCGAGGGACCCGTTAGACAAGGCAACTGTAACCACAAAGTCCATGTGGTTCACGAGATGTACCATAAATATCGGAACAGTATCAGAGAGGACAAGATTGAGAGCTTTTACGTACAGGCAAATGACAAGGAACTTTATGCGGATCCCCGAAACAAGGCCGCATATTCTATGAAGGAATGGGGTGGCAATCTCCAACCTGGTAAAGGTGCACTTATAGGACCAATTTGTACCAAGTAACGACCTGTCATATCCGGTGAATATTGCGCACGTAGCTCTGGTTATCAGTGCAGTCTCGTACAGATACTTAAATGAAACTGAACCCATAGATGTGACAGAAATATCGCGGTTATTAGCCTCTATAAAATTAAACAAGGCCCCCGGACCAGATAGTATGAGTAATGCGGTCCTCCGAAAGCTGCCCTTGGAGGTGATTAACTTCTTCGTGGATTTATTCAGTGCCATACAGCTCCTAAGTCACTTCCATAAGTTCTGGAAGCACGCTAAAGTCCTCTGCTTCCATAAAACGGTTAAAGAACTGGCCCAAATCTCATCTTACCAACCGATCATCTTTCTCAACTGTTTGGGCAAGTTGTTTGACAGTCTTCTACTGACGAGACTGACCCGATATATTCTACATTCGCGAGGCGGGCATCTCAGTGGACTAGCAGTTCGGCTTTCGGGTGGGACACGCTACGTCTCGCCAAATATTACGGCACGTAGAGCAGGCCCCGAGGAACTTATACATCAACAGGCTAACTGGTGCTGTCTTTCTAGACGTGGCAAAGTTCTTCTACCGTGTCTGTCATGAAGGTTTCCTTTTAAAACTAATTTCCTTGAACCTACCCTTCTATATAGTTAGGTTTGTACAATTTTATCTATTCCACCGTACCTTCACTACTACCTTTGGGAACGCCACTTACCAAGTCAGAAACATTCGGGCTGAAGTGCGCAGTGTTCACTCGTATGCCCGGCGCTCTTCAGTCTATATGTGAACGACATTAAAAAATCTCCAGACACCAAGTTGGCACTGTTTGTGGACGACACGGCTCTAGTAGCGGAGTCGCGACGAGGGCAGCTGGTATAGAGAAAACTTCAGAACGAGCATAAACGTGGAGAAGAACACAGAAGTGCTCTTGACATGGAACATAATGTTCTATAGGCTGACCCACTCCGTCTGTTCGGAGGGCAGATCAGATGGGCGAACAGTGACTGAGACTCCGGACACCAAGATGACCTTACGACTAAACTTTACTGAGACACCGAACAAGGCAAGGCAAAGATTGAGAATTCTAGGCTCTTTGATTAGTAGGCGTAGCACACTGTCCACAAGGAACGATCTGATACTGTACAAGGAATTATTCAAACCAATCTTCGACTACGTGTGTCCACTTAGGGTTACCTGGTGGACACGCATGTGAGGAGGATGCAAGCATTCCAGAGCACGTGTCTCAGGATCATTGTGGACGCAATCTGGTATGTTCGCAATGTGACTATGCACTGGTATCTGGAGATGCCACCATCAAGAACCACTTCCGGAAGCTGGCGTATTCCTTATATGACAACCTTTTTCGGTGCCACCAATCCTCTTATACAGTGGCTTGGGAACTACGTCATTTACCCTGGAGGGTGCCACCGACGTCCCAAAGCCATGCTTGGATGAGCGAGAAGTGTAAAACAGTGGTCAGTGGTCACCCAGCCCTCCTTAGAGTAGTGTCTTCACGCGTAACTTTAAAACCTTGATTAGATTTTCCAATATAAAATTTCCCCCCATTAATAATACTATGTCTTTTCTTTGTTTTAGAACCTCCGTGAAATGCGACAACGCATTATAGTAGTGTCTTCACGCGTAACTCTAAAACCTTGATTAGATTTTCCAATATAAAATTTTCCCCCATTAATAATACTATGTCTTTTCTTTGTTTTAGAACCTTCGTGAAATGCGACAACCCATTAGCAATAATTTGTGAAAGCCACATGGTGTGACCAATTGATCGGTACGTGTTGAATCTGTTCTCATAATCCCCTTCAGGGAGTATTAAAACATGTTAATAAGCAACTGCGACCGCCTAAAGATCATTCTTTGTGGCTATACTGGACTGAACTCTTCTAAATTCATTGACGTCATGTTAGCATCGAATTTGCTAATTATTGTTATTAGTTTTTGAGCTTCTTTCGTGATAAATTAGATTTTGGGCTTAGCAGTTCAAAAGTTAATAATTTATTGTTCATATTATGCGATGAGGTGCTTTTGTGATTAATAGTTTCCGTGCTTCTCCCTTTAAATGGGTTGCTAATTGTCTTTAGTTTTAGAGCTTCTCTCCTAAATAATTAATCATATTCCTTGGCGACTCGTTAATTAACCATATAATTCAACGCTCTGAAACTTCAGTAATTTTTTTAAAAATATTTTTTGTTTGTTAAATAAAGTATTTCAAAATTTTGCATGTTTGGTACTGTGTGTTATAATTTGTGATTTTCCCCCTTTTTACTTTCTCGTTTTACCTTATAGGCAGATAAAGTATTGAGATCGTAAAAAAAAAATTGAGATCAAAATTTTGATGAATTTCTACGTTTCATAATCACCGAATCCGAAAAAGTTGTTTTTGCACTACCGTCTGTTTGTCTGTCTGTACCTCGGAGTAGAGCCTCAACTATTTGTCTGTCTGTCTGTCTGTACCTCGGAGTAGAGCCTCAACTATTTGTCTGTCTGTCTGTCTGTACCTCGGAGTAGAGCCTCAACTATTTGTCTGTTAGTTGTACAGATATACTACTTGAGTTTTAACGCAATGATTCTCCAATGTCATATAGTAATTAAATATAAGTAAGTCTCTCAAAAATGTATGTTATTTATTCTTTAACCTTTTAGGGGAATAATTATACAGCAATGATCTATCTACATAATTTTAGACTCAATATAAATATTTACCTATATTATTGGTCAAAATTTATATGTGGAATTTAATAGCAATGCGATAACCATAAGATGTGCAACGCATAAAAAAAGTCAAGAATTTTATCCGAAAGTCGAAATTTTAATACGAATTATTGACCCTTGTGGACCCAATATCGATCTTTCTTATTAATCCAAATATACAAATCAGTACAGTACACATCAACCTGTGTTCTCAGTCGTATCTCAATTTCCCCACAGCCGTCCTGAAAAATTACTCATAGGGCGTGACAGTTCACTCACAGGGGTAGCTAGGAGGGAGTGACAGTTCACTTACAAGGGTAGCTAGGAGGGCATGACAGTTCACTCACAGGGGTAGCCAGGAGGGAGTGACAGTTCACTTACAGGGGTAGCTAGGAGGGAGTGACAGTTCACTCACAGGGGTAGCCAGGAGGGAGTGACAGTTCACTCACAGGGGTAGCTAGGAGGGCGTGACAGTTCACTTACAGGGGTTAGCTAGGAGGGAGAGACAGTTCACTCACAGGGGTAGCTAGGAGGGAGTGACAGTTCCATTACAAAGTAATTGAATATAATGGAAATAAAAGAAAGGTCCCTAAACAAGTGTCTATATTTGATGTTATGTCCTACCATAAACATATCCCACACAGGCCTGTTGAACATCGGTGTAGTGCAGTTTGGCATCATCTAGCGCTTTCAAGACCGCTTCTTCAGCCATCTGTGGGTAATCAAAGTCAGGTCTCCTTCCAGGTTTCTCAAACTACACACAAATACATTCATGATACAGTTTCACTTACAGTTTAGCATTGCTTTTTTATCAACACAATTAGCTATAACTAGGGTTCTTTGTGCGAGGTATTAGTCCTTTATATACCCTATGATAAAATTTAATTACGTTAAAACCTTAGTACTTTTCATCACAAGGACAATAATAATAATATTAGAAAAAAGTATAATTAATTTTCTATTGGAATAGTTTTATCTTATATTTAAACTTAATGATATTTAGTTCAGTGGGTCAAAGTGAGATGAAACAACATATCTTTATTGACTTTCTCCAATCTTATATAATAATAGTCCCCAATATAAAAAGTATGTCAGTTATTACTTTGTATTTTTTTAAACACAGGACATTACGAATTGACGCTCACTGAGACAATAGCTGTTCTTTGGTAGTTGTTTATCGTCCTCACTCTGAAAACCCTTCAAATATTTGCTAAAAGAAATATAAACTATAATTACTCCCCCCAAACACGTGGTCACGCTGGGGTTTTTTACAGTAAAAGTATAGCCCTTGACACGATTCTTTAAAGAGATAAAGCGTTCGTGGATGTTTTGCTATTAGTGCAGACTTCCTGAACGGACAGGATTGGTATCTCGTGATGTTTTATGACACTCGCCCTGCCTGCTATAGTCAGAGTACGGAGCTGATGTAATCATTCCAGCAGTCACAAAAAGTCAAATTTTAGCATACACGATGTAAAGGCAGAGTTATTCGTATTATGTAACCATTAAGTAAAAGCCAAGTTAAAATTTTTGATGATTTTTATATTATATAAATGTTAGGGTAATGTGTAAATAAAAATAATAATAATATCATCCTAAACGTTGGAAGGAGGTGTTAGAGTGGTGTATCATCTACGTATGATAGGCGTGAGGCGTACATCTATGCCCGAAGGAAAATAAAATTAAGACTAAGCTTACACTTGTGAACCGCACACAACAGGATACGTAATCCGGTTCCCACCTAGATGGAGTTTGCGGCCCCAGGGTGTTAGAGTAGAGGAAGATTGGTTGTAGCTGTCTCTGTTGTCGAATACATNTACCAGAACAATATCACATATATAATATTTTTGTAGGATAAACGGCCACTTAGAACGAGATTAGAAATTTCCTTCTGGAAGGTCTTTTATCCTACCTAAACACAAATATATAGGGTAGGATTGTGGTACGAGATAAAGCCTTACAAGCGAGCTTCCTTCAAAAATCATCGTATATATTAGGCTACATCAACTTATTTAAAGAAAAAAACTAACTAGTTTTGAACTTTGTTATGTTCTTCAAAGCTTTTACTAACAAATTTATTTCATTTAACTAATCACACATTGATTTATCTCATATAGTCAATCAAATTAATGAACGATGTCAAAATGCCACATTGCCTTGTATGGATGTAAGAGAGAAAGAGATACCCTAAAGCTTCCTTCTCTCTTAGATAATGGTATGCTGATGACAGCTCAAAAATTTCAGCCACCGATCAATCCAGTTATATTATAGAGATTAATGAGATACATAAATATGAGATACACTAATCATCACAATAAATTGTAAGGATAATTAAGTCTCGTAGCTTACGGTGAGCAGGACATGCAGCATGAATGGGAGAATCTAGTACCTTGTTCAATGTACTGACTGGCAAACCCCATGTGAAGAGACCATTGGCAAGACCTAGAGGCAGAGGGGAGGATAACTTTAGAATGGACCTGAAATAGATAGGGTATAATGAGGAAGACTGGATAGAATTAACTCAATATAGTGAAAGGTGATGCATTTTTGTAAATGTGGTGATGAACTTCAGAGTTCCTAATGACACAGAGTGCTTAAGTGCGTAATTAAGCAAGCAAATAAGTAATTCTTCTAAAGTACAATATACATTAATAAAAAGTATTCATAAATTATTGTATTTAGATTATAGATTAAACTTATCGAACTATATCGTATTTATAACAATATCCTGTACAGCTATCCTTCGTGCTACACGATTTATTGGTTCCAAAAAATTAATTCTAACTGGGGTAGGATAGAAATACATTCTAAAATTATGAATAGGATACGATATTCATAAGTCAACAAACATTACTTCTCAATGTGAATGCTTAACAACCTTGATACAGTCCAATTTTCACTTAGTCATACATCAAGTCATCTTATCTCTGGATGTAACTTTTGATAGATTGTATCAATACATATGAAATAAAACATAAGTATGTATAGTAAAATAATATCAATATGGCAGAAAAAACTGTGTTTGTATTTTGTAAGAGACCCGCCCTATTAAAAGTAGACTGTACACAAACAAAACAGTACCAAGATCCCCAACTAAATTGTTACGTGAATGTCGATTATCATTTTTAGTCTTCATGATTCAATTTATAATCTTTGTTTTGTTTATTTATTTGGCTCGTGGTGTCAGGCACACAATGGCGTATCTTTTATGTATGCTAAGCGTGCGTCTCACATCTATGCCCGAAGGTAAATAAAAATAAGATTGTTACTTTGTAAAATATTTCTCTTCTAATGTTACGCTTGTGAACCGCACACAACAGCATATGTAGTCCGGTTCCCACCTAGATGGAGTTTGTGGCCACGGGGTGTTAGAGTAGAGGAAGATTGGTTGTAGCTGTCTCTGTTGTCGAATGAATGCAGCCATAGGGGGTGTTAGAGTAGAGGAAGATTGGTTGTAGCTGTCTCTGTTGTCGAATACATGCAGCCACAGGGTGTTAGAGTAGAGGAAGATTGGTTGTAGCTGTCTCTGTTGTCGAATACATGCAGTCACAGGGTGTTAGAGTAGAGGAAGATTGGTTGTAGCTGTCTCTGTTGTCGAATACATGCAGTCACAGGGTGTTAGAGTAGAGGAAGATTGGTTGTAACTGTCTCTGTTGTCGAAGCATGCGGCCCGTCTATTTTCGTGGTGTCTGAGTGTGCTTGTCTGTTCGGAGTCACGTCTACTGGCAAGTTTTGTTGACGAGGGGTATAGGAAGGGCGGGGGACAGGCTGTAGCTATACATGTCGGTATGCGTGCGGTTTGTTTCTCAGCTCCATCAGTTGTAAAGTGAGAGCGGAGATGGGATACATTCCATGGGGCAGTGTTATTCTTGTTTGTTAGTTGCCGGGAGTGCAGACTATTTTAGTGACAGAGATAATTGACAAATACCCAAATGCAAGTGTTGGACGATCTCGGTAGAAATAAGTTTTCTTCATTAAGTTTTAGTGAAAAACTATCGATTGTAAGTAACGATAAGCCATGTCCTGAGCTACCACTCTTAAAAACAGTACATAGAACTAAGACAGAAGTATACACACATCACTTTTCAACAGCTCATTACAAGACGGTGGGATGGTTGCCTGACAACACTCCTGTCTCGCATTACCAGGATACGCCACTGGGCACATACTACCTGGTGCCCAACAATAGGACAGTAGAATGTAGTACCCGCGAGTCTCTAGAACAGTCGAGGTGTTAATTGATCCAGTCAGGGTCCGAACATGGGACGTTTGGTTACATACGACGCGTGCAATTACAAATGAGGGTCGCTAAAAGAGACGTCATTGAATCGACGCCAGGTACTAGATGTGAGCGCGTCTTACAAACGTACGAGTAAAGAACAATCACATTGCGTAGAAAAACAATACCTGAAAACGAACACTTTCCGACAAATAAAACTTAAACCAGAGTTGATAATACAAACTGACTCGAAGCTGGATACGTTGATAACCGACGCCAAGTAGGTTAGCAGTAGAAAGACGCCAGACACCGTGAAGGTCCACAGCATCACAGATATCAGCGCTTCGTCCCCGTAAAGAAGAAAGACGCCGAAATATACGACCAATAACTTATTTTAATTAGTGGTTTTCAGTACACAGGGACAGATACACGACAATAAGAGGGTTATGACCAAATAAGGCAAGTCTAACAGTCTTAAATGTTTGCCTAGTTGTAAACAATCGGACAAGGATCAATAAAGAGATTGTTAGTAAATATTATTTTTGTTTTGACTCATCATTAAACTAATCTAAATTGGACCAGTAGCCAGTTAACATAGAACAGAAGATCAACCAAGCATCGAAACAAGCACCACCATGAATGTCTGTGAATAACAATTATAGGATGATGTGTTTAATTGAGGCTACTTTTCAAAACCCAACAAGAATTAGGTGAGGGTTAAGAGGGAGCGACTGCTCATTTACTTCACGGCGACGCACGGTACACGGCATAGATGACGAAAACTAGGCCTAAGTAGAAAAACTTGTCGTGAAAAATGATTAAGAAGATAATATACACAATTCAGGACCAAAGGAGAAGTTTATTGTCAGCCAGAAAAGAATTTGTGATAGCCGAAAAAGTGTTAGGGAACAAACTAAAAATTCTCATAGGAACATAGAAAAGGTGTTTTAAGTCGAAATACAGAAAACGAAACAAGAATTTAATAAACTGAAGGGAAAACAGGTTTTTCTTAAAGGCCGTATGGACAGAATCAGAGATACACAATTTTATACGGTGGTCTTAAAACATATTCTATAAGATATTCAAAGATATCTTAAACTTCCCCGAGTGTCGGGACTCATATATTATAATCTCAAAAACTTAAGGAAAATTTCGGGAATTGTTCTTCCATTTCTGAGTAAGAAAAATATTGAGTAATTAACACATTTGTTTCAGTCGAACAATAATTGCATTTTTCAAGGATTGGTACCTTTATAAAACACCGGCAAAGGAATTGTGGTGTTCCACCCTTTTTATTCATTATCTTTGTAATAAAATCTGTTGTTGGCATGGTAAAAGTTTCAAGGTTTAAACAAACAAATGTTTGTAATATTTCTCTCTATTAGCTCTTTTCCAATTTCTGTCGACCGTAACAGGAATTAATTAATCATGGAAAGAGTTCTGAAAGAGAGGAGTGTTACAAGAGGCTTGTTTACGCGGCTGTGCAACCAGATTGCGTAGGATCTTAATGCGGCAGATCCTAGGATGTTTTGGAAGGAGAATGCTAGTTTGAAGAGCTCCAGATTCTGTATCTCCAAGTATTTGAGTGTATTTTAAAAGCCTATCAAACAGAGGAAGAAGTTGATGCCAAAAATAAATCAGCAGAGGAATATTCGAGTAACTTTTTTTAATGTTAGTGCTACAGTGTAAAATCAAATCAAAGGCTTGGATATTGCAAGTAATGTATCTGTACACTTTGGGAAATAATATAGAATACACTAGAAAATACAAGCTTCCACCGATTGAGTTTAGAAAGTTTGAAGGGGGCCTACGTGATTGGTTGTTGTTTTGGGCTCAATTTAAGAAAATTTATAGGTATGGAAGAAAATATCCTACTGATAAATTCCAGTATTTAATACAGACAATAGTACCTGATTCTCGTGCTAGGGAACTCGTCGAGAGCTATCCTCCTACAGCAAATAATTACCCTAAAGCCATAGAAAGTTTAAAAGCACGTTTCGGTGAGGAATATCCCTTGGTAGAAATGTATGTCAGAGAGATATTATTGTTGGTTCTACAAAATACAATAACAGTGTCTTCATGTTCTTTTTCCATTATGTATGACAAACTAGAGTCTCACTTGAGAGCATTGGGGTCTATAGGTGTAGACACAGAGAAGTGTGAAGCCATGTTGTTCCCATTGGTTGATTCTTGTATTCCAGAGGGAGGAATTACATAATCAGTGGTAATGGCTGGTTTCGATCTTAATAGTAAGTCATCCAAGGAAAATACGAGTTTATGCCGGAAACTTGGATAAGAAAATCTTACGGCTGCTAGGTTTATTCGCCTCAAATTGAAAATACGGATAAGGCAATTTACAACTGTATGTTTTGTAATGGATGCAATTTAAGCCATGAATGTTTTAAGGCTCACGAGATGTCATTAACGCAAAAGAAGAAGATAGCTGAGAAATTGTGTTGTTATTGCTGTCTAAAACCAGGCCACCGTGTTGTAAGGCTTCTGTAAGGTGCTTGGTCTGCCAAAACAAGAAGATAGCTGAGAAATTGTATTGTTATTGCTGTCTAAAACCAGGCCACCGTGTTGTAAGGCTTCTGTAAGGTGCTTGGTCTGCCAAAACAGACATTTGAATATTATGTGTCCAGAGTTAATGTCTCACATGACTAACCGAAGAGAGCACGAGAAATGTTAGTTTAGGCGGAGGAAATACAAAGTCAACAGGTAAGAAAAAGATACAGTCTGTTGATTCATACTTTAACAACGTTACTCCAGATGTTTTTCTTCAAACTCTTGTAAGGTAAATAGGAAAGGGTGGTGAGTAGCTGGTCTGATATGTTGTTGATACTGGTTCTCAACGGTCATAAGTGTTAAATAACGCTGCTATTGAAATGGGATACATCCGTATAAAGGAGGAGTTGATAAGTTATTCTTTCTTTGAAGTCGATAATAGCAAACCCTGCCTTCACAAATACTATAGAGTTTACTTGGTAAATTTGTGTGGAAATTATGTATGTAATGTAGAAGCGTTAGACAAGGATACTATATGTGGTGCTATAGCTCACACAGGAAATGGACCTTGGTTGCAAGGGTTGAACGCTTCTGGCATAAATCTGACTGATGTACATAGAAGACCAGTTCCTATTGAAGAGTTGATAGGAGCAGACGTGGAAGGTAAACTGTTTACAGGGAAGTGTAAGAGAACTGAAAGTGGTTTAGTTACCATGGAAACATGGTTAGGTTGGGGACCAGAATTTAAGGAATGCAACCATAACTGTATGTCTATATTTGTAAAGGATACGTATAACCCGAACGGGTAGTAAGACGTGGTGCTAATAATAATAATTTAATATATATAAATATTACTCCTAAATTTAATTAACTAACTTTAAAATAATCACACTTGTATTAAAAGTTAATTTAATTGATTAAAATACTTACAGGTGTATGTATGTGTGTGCTCAGTAACTGGGGTGTGGATAGGAGACCTCAAAATAACACAAACCGTTTATATAAACATATGTCTTATGTTCTATCGTCGCTGTGTCTATTGTCCATGTCGCTGTGTCCACTGTCGGTGGGCGGTCCACCCCTGTTAGTATACAGAGTTGTGGATACGAACGTGGAGTGGGTGTTGCTAGGTCCATTTCACCGTTGACATCCAATGCCAAGGGCTAGGTATAATTCTCTCTTAAGTCAGCCCAGTGTGTTTCTAGACATGGCACTGTGATCATGGAGGATTATTCCGACCGTGAAGTGGCGGACATGCATCTAATGTACGAACTTGCCGAGTAGAAGCTCAAACAGGGAGAAGTCTGTGTTTAATTTCCACAACAACCATATCTGGAATACAGGGAGTCCACACACCACCATGCAGCTACACCCTCAACAGCTAAAGTTCATTGTTAACGTCTGGGTAGGAATAGTTGACGATCTCTACGTGTTTATCGTGTGTGACATCAGCTAAATGTGCTGCTCGAGGATGATCCGTTCCCATATGTGGTCCATGCATGATAGAACGCCATCACATATCACAGTTTATCTGGATGACTGGTTCCACCAAAACTCGATAGGTCGTCAGGTCTGCATGCTTCTTTGATCTCAAGCCATTCGACTATTACCTGTAGAGACATTTCCATCCCATCGCTTACCTAACACCCGTTACGGACATTACTCCACCCTTTATAGACCTTACGTAGCACCTGTTACGGACATTACCTATCACCCGTTATGGACATAATGTAGCACCCGTTACGGACATTACGTAGCACCCGTTACGGACATTACCCAACACCCGTTACGGATATTATGTACCACCCTTTATAGACCTTACGTAGCACCTGTTACGGACATTACCTATCACCCGATATGGACATAATGTAGCACCCGTTACGGACATTACGTAACTCCCGTTACGGACATTACCTAACACCCGTTACAGACATTACTTAGCACCCATTACGGACATTACGTAGCTCCCGTTACGGACATTACGTAGCACTCGTTACGGACATTACGTAGAACCCATTATGGACATTACTTAGCACCCCCTATGGATATTACGTAGCTCTCGTTACGGACATTACGCAACACCCGTTATGGACATTACGTAGCACCCGTTGTGGACATTACTTAGAGCCCGTTAAGGACATTACGTAGCTCCCGTTATGGACATTACCTAACACCCATTATGGACATTTCAAGCACCTCTCACTGCTGGTACATAGGCATGGCTATAGTTACACGAACAGGGGTGTGTCAAGTATATTGACAACTCCAGCAGAACCTTGGAGGGCTTTATCTCGGTAACCATCTAACATATTACATAATGTGTTCATTCGGAGTGTTTTGGGTTTAGAGATATACTATCTACCCTCGAGCTACTTTACACATGAACTGACACATACATGTATACCTATATCACTCGTATCTCCGGGTGAAACCCGTTCACGCTATCCCCATATTTATACTAATGACATAAGGATGTGGAGGTAGAATTTAGAGCTAATGCTCCCACATTTGCGTGGGGCAAGGTTGGTAAGCCATTTGGTTAAAATAATACCACCAATATATCTTAACAGGATTTGAACCCTGATATCTCGTCATTAGCAGTGCAGTAGTTCTGCCACTGCTACCAATAAAATGTCGGTGTTAGAGTAAAAAACACTGTTTTGCGACACTATATTATATTGTTTATGTTAATAGTGTGTGTTACCTTTGTCATTCCCACACCGACCACAAACACCTTCATCTTGGAACAACTTCACTGGTTCGAACTAAACTTCTCCACTGCTCTGCTTATCTTCGCACCACACAATCGGGCTATCAACACTTCAAATACTGAGTTTGAACTTTGCTTGGGAACTATTTTATCAAGATACATAACATGGCAGTGTGAATTCAAGGTCTTGGGAGTATGATGCCGGACTTTGCAGTTTATTGTTGCAACAATAGTCACACAAACAATAACAATGTCAAGATTAGTTTATATCACGGTCGCTTATACTTTCAAATAACATATCTATAGAAAAATAATATTCAAATTTATAATTGAAACATAGTTACTAGTATGTTTTGATGACATGTCATATTTTGTATTTTTTCGCCATATTCAAAGCTCACGTGCACACACACACATTCTGTTATGATCCCCTGATTGAACAAATGTTTATTGATGGATCCTTTTAAGTCTTTTTTTGTCATTTGGAAATTTTAGGTCATACTTTCTTGGTTTGATTAATTTTTATGCATTTTTGAGTAATTTTAAAGTAATTATGTTAAATAAGTACTGTATGGTTTTAAATACTATCGATCCATAATAATTGTATGATATTAAAATATAGTATTTTTTAACACCAAGTAGTCGAAATTAGAAGATAATAATAGCAATTAGACTTGTACCCTCTTTTTCTGTATTGTTGTAAAATCCACATTTCTGGCGAGACTGCTAATAAGATGAAAAGGGTTGCGTTGGGAGGGGTAGCTATTGCTTTTGAAGCAGATAATTGTAAATCAATTTTATAATCAGCAGAATGCAAGCGTTTATTTTCTAAAGGCTTTTAATTGCATACATGTATGTTTTTTTCCATCATATCTGTCATAAGGGCTAATATCCCCCCAAAACCCAAATTAAATTGATCAGAGCGTTGGTTAGTATTAAACCAAACCAAAAGGTCAGACACCTGGAGCAAAAATAGATATCAAGTTCTCACGAGCACAATTAGCAAGGTTCCCCATAGCTTTAAATTATACTAATATGTGATAACAGCATATCTCTAAAAAATAGTCTACAAACTCCTCTACCCATGATAACAAATGTCAATTCGCAAGTTAGAAATAATAATTTTGAAGAGATTTGACCCCAACCCCTCCCCCCCCCCTTTCACCTCCCCAACCCCCCATTATCCGAAAGAGAATTATGGCGACTTTAATAAATCCACTCTCACCTCTCCCAAGTCAACGGTGCAATGAAGGACAGTACTAGCAAAACATCCCATATATAGCAACCAGATAGCCACAGAAAGTGGGGAGAAAGGAGGGGGAAGGGTAGAAGGAGGGATGGAGCGGGGATTCTGCCGGTCACCTATAGAACTAGAAGAAGTTTCTAGAATAGCCCAGAAGGAGGAATTGGCAACTGCGCGCGCCAAGCCGCCTTCAGCTGTTTTTTCTCGGGCGTAGATTTCTTCCCGAGCAGGTAGCAATAAGCAAAATAAAATTATATATACAGAAGGAGTAAAATTAAATATTACGTGGATCAAGCGTCCATCACCACTTAGTGGGAGGAATAAAGTGGATTGTCCAGCTCATGTTGCACTAATAATTATGAGCCTAAAACTATATATTAAATCCTAATTATGCTACAGAAGCTATTTAGATCCGTAAACTGTTACCACAGTAGCAAAGGAAAGATTTTTTCCTATTGCGCCTATTTCTCTATCGCTACGTCATTGTTTTATTGTTAAGACATTTACATTTGAAATTAAATTTTATTTTATTTTACCTTTTTTTGATCAATCATTTGAAACTGTAAGATTACACTCCTAACGTTTGGGAGTTCTTGATGTATAATTATATAAACTCGGAATGACTAATAATTAGATAATATATGCTGCAAAAAATTATCAACTTATAAGCAACAACCAAAATATCAAGGTTAAAACTCCATAAATACTTCATACTAAAAAACAAAAACACTGTCTAGCTACTACAGTTTGAATTAGCCCCTCATTTCCCCTCCCCCCTCCTAACCCTGCTTTACCCGTGTATAATCTAAAATGGTGGTAAATATGCCTGCCAAATACTTGATGGTACATGTGCTTATAATACATTAACATAATCAAATATGTATTTAATTATTGCATAGTTCTGATATTTATACGATTATCTCACATATATAATTTTAATTTATTTTATTTTACTTGAGCTATACTAGCCTAGTAAATAATCATTGTGAACTTGATTCTTGAATATTTGTTCAACAGTTGGCACACTGTTTTGCTTGTGATAAGTATTCAGCAGGCCCTGGGTTGTAAACAGCCCAGTTCATTGTCCAATGTTTGTTGGTGAGGGGCAAGGGGGAGTGTTGCAACCCCATAGACATTGGTCAAGGTCATTAGAACTTACCTAGCTTTGCCTGCTGTTTTCAAGCAGCAGGTCCTGGGCTTCATAAGCTGGGTAGAAGACCCCTTTGGAGGAATAATTACTTAAAACACAATATTCTTGAATTATGAACAAATACTAGTTTACAAATTAATAATATATAGATACATTATACATGTTTATTTATTCACCATTTAAACATTACTATTTACACAGTTTGCACAGACAACCTTGAGTTTATAGAAGCATGGGTATGTGGTGCAGGACTAGCATACCCAGAGAACACGCCACTTTTAGTCAGAAGGACTTTGAATGAACAGTAACATTTCTCTCATAATTTCCTAAAAGGACTAAATGATAAAGTTTTGAAATATGTCATAATATACGCTTACCTAAACCAACAAGAGACTACACACGTCCGTTATTTAAGTTCAATATTCACTAGTCAGAAGGACTTTAAATAAACATTAATATTTCTCTGTTGAAAGGACTAACTAGCAAAGTTTTCAAAATTTACATTAATATAACTTTAAGTGAATAACTTTCCATTGTTGAATTTTTTATATTCCAAATTATAAAGTATTACTATCATTATAAAATCAATCAAGGCCGAAAAGGAATTTTGAAATAAATATAACAGAAAATTAAAATTGGTTCTTAGATTTTAAAAGAAATAGATGTGTCCTAGATTGATATCTCGCCAAGAGTGAAGTTTCCTTCAATCTCCTGTTGGTATTTATTTGATATATTTCCTAAGTGGGGGTAGGGGGGGGGGTAAGGGTTACATACAAGACAGAAACAAGGTGAAAGGGGTCTATATATGACGAGATGGTGGTAGAAAAACCTAGAACAGGCATCTAAGCGACGAGGAATATTTCAGCGCTGGAGGCGCCATACGTCATTCAAGCGGCTCCAGTTACAACTAAGAGTTGGCCTGATCAGTTAGCCCGCGTATTAGGACGTGCCCGCACGTTGTGGGGCTTGATAGTTTATTTGAAGTGGAGACAGTGAAATGGCACATGGTGAGTTATGATGACTTATTTAATTCTATCATCTAGTTGCAGATAATTGTTACGTCTCTTAACCTTGGTCATCTACAATTCTAGTCGTCTCGGAAATCTTTCATAATAAATCTTAATTAAATATGTCAGTGCATCTTCCTTGAGAATTTTTATCAACTCGATAGTATTTGGTTGGAATTTGCCGATGCTCCTGGTTAAACGGTTGTGCCATTCTTCCACGGTATTGGTAGTCGTGTGTCCTCCCTCCACATGTTCTTTACTGTATAGTTCTCCAACCATTGATACACAAAGTGATCCTTGAATTGTTCGACTGCCTCACATGCAGGAGATGACTTCATTGTATGAAGCCATCCTCGGCGGTGAATCTACATTTTGGCAGCCCTGAAGCTTTAATTGTCATGGGGGCCCCTTCGCAACCAGGTCTGGGTAGCCATTGTTACCATTTTCAATACCACACATTAACAAAATTAGCCACTTCTTCTCAGATTTTTATAAAAACTGCTGTACTGGATTATCTCACATATCAAAAGTTAATTTTGTAAATACAAATTACCTATGCCTTAAAGTTTTTGAGTTATAGAAGGATGAAAATTATGGAAATGTTATACACATGCATGATGCATCATAGAATTATGAAATAATACTTGGAAAGAACACAATTGAAATAATCTTTTATTTCAGACATCTAAGAGAATGCTTACTAAATGAAGCACATTTTACAAAATACACTTATTTGTTTTTTCTAGTAATATACTCACGTACAATTTTGTCATATGAGAGCTTCCTTGCTATGCCATTTTCCAAACACAATATGCATGAATATCTTAACCACTCTTCAGTCATGGTAGACCAAAAAATGTGATTTGCCTCTTAGAAGGCGTGTTTTCCTGTGTCTGGGCTTTTCGAAGGTGCAAACATATTTTTAAACTGATAACCCTCGTTTACTAATTTGTCTTCAATACCATATTTGGAATATAACATTATAATGTTGGTACTATCCTCATCAATTTTTGAACTGTTCGCCAATTCTGAGAGTAATTTGAACCTCACTGGGATAATAGTTTCTCTCATTAGTAATTTTATTGTATTCAAGGTTTATAAAACAAACAATTTAGCGTTACAATCGGCCAAAGCTCCTTCTAATATCTTGCTAGAATATATATTGCCTGTAGGGAATATAATATCCTAGCTCACGTTAAGCCTCATTAGTTTCATAGTAGATTCGTCCCTGGCAATCCTACGTCAGTAGAAATAAGTGGGACATGACCCAGAGCACACATCCTAACATGTCGCCTCCCTTCAGGATCGTTATGGTACATCTTAGTCATTCCGACATACTGTTCTTTCCTCCAGTCGCATTCATTTAAATGGACATTACAGCCTTTTAGAATAGTTGTATTTGGAAAGTGGTTTCTAATTGCCTAAATCATTGCAGTTTCATAAGCAAGTTTTAGATGATTCCGGGACCATAGTGGAACTTTTTCTCTGACCAGAATGAAAAATCTCACTTATGTATTTTGATCCTTGTCTGGTACCAGTGCGTATATGGCAGGAATCACATTCATATATTGTTCGGTACTTCGAAATCCGCATGGCTGCTACAAGGCTGACTGAATTGATGGGGCCGGCTATTAAAAGTTCCATCTACATAAAAACTCACCGTAATTGACTAAGCATTCCTGTCCCAGTTTATTCAAAAATGCCATTATGTGATTTACTAAACCATCATCAAATTTCTGGCTAGTATTAATTCTTCTCAGTTAAATGGCAAAGACGATACACCTAAAGCGTTGAATCTCGGTCTATATTTAGAAGACTTCATTGATGTTAATTGTGGATTTTCTACCACAAAATACAATCCTGCATCCAATGCTCCATAACATTCGTGTTTAAATATTGAGGAATAGGTATCTTCTCTCGATCACGGCTTTACAGTTAAAAATACGTTTTTCGATTTCACTCTTAGAGACTTCAGGCACAAATAAAATGTTTTATTTCATTAACGATACCGTTTATTTGTTTGTATTGTTTGGCTTCTCACGGAATACCACCAGGAATAATTGTACCTCCCACAGTTTGGGAATCCCCAGTGTAGACTTTTTAATAAGCCTTCACTATCTTGGGCTTAATCCAATAATCCAGGAATCAACAAGATTGATTGAGAGAACAAAGGTGTAGTTCCTTAATAGACCAAAAAAACTGTATGGGCTCATTGGAATAATTCTAAAAGTTAGCAGGTTGATAAGAAAATATAATATTATTTTATTTTCCAATTAGCCTGGCTCATTGTAAATTGAGTAGCTCCTTTTGCAATAAGCCGGATTTTCTTACTCACGATATATATGCATCTCAAAGAGGTGCGGAGATACGATAGAAATTTGAAGTTTCCCTAAGTGTAACTTACCCTCAAAGTAATTTTCATGAGGAAATGAGAGCTTCCATTTTGTTCTAATATTAAACAATACATATATACTAATTTTAATCGAGTCGAGTTTGATATAATATATTTTTATCTCTTTCCAACCTTAAGTAAAAAATACTACCATTAATTTTAGGGTTGGATAGATTATTAAAAAACCTGTGAGAAACCTTATGAAAAGCCCATATCCCAAGTAGCCCAATTGGTAAAACAGTTTCTTCTCCAGTCAAAGCTACAGACTCACATTATTCCATATAAATCTCGAGTTTGGTTTTTTTTTACAACTAGACTTACTATTTTTTCTCGACCAGAGAGGTGTGAGATAGTAGAACTAACATTATATATTAAGTAGGTGGTCGTTGCAGCCAGCGATGGATGCAGATTATTGCACTAAAATGTATTTCAAACTCTTTATTGAGAAAGGATCTATATAATAGGTCCTCACTCACTTTTAATTAAGAGTTTACTCGTCAAATGTTATCGACTTTTCCTAGGTATTTAGTTTTCTTTGTGTAATTTGAATCAAAACGTATATTCCCCCCTTCATGCACCGATGAGAAACTTAAAATGACCCCTCTCCCAGATCTCTATATATTCGTTGCACAAACCACTCAAGTACCTAGCTATGGATTGATATTATTTCTAAACAAAGACAAATATTGTATCTGCCAATATACAGCTATACACAACTCGTGGTTTTCATGGTAATATACAGCTATACACAACTCATGGTTTCCATGGTGATATAAACAAACAATGATCGTACAGATGAACCGCGGCCCACACACAAGGAAAAGATACAATATTCGCTATGAAAATTGGGTTTTAGTTTTAGGCCACTGTTTTTACCGGCATCCTGATTCCCTTATCTATAAAATGAGTGCTCGTTTTTCAAAATCTGTTCAGTCATTTCTGTTACTGGAAACGGGATTATCAAATTATAAATAAGATATACCGTAGAGAGAGTGATAAAATGTGAACGTGAAAGTGACAGTGTGAGTATGTGTATGTGTTAGAGAGATAAA
>CABFOW010005297.1:0-12002 GCA_902141385.1 Timema californicum | reverse complement strand
TGTTTGAAGCACCTCTGGAACTCTCCATTAGATGTGATGGTCTTGTCCAGTATTTTGTCCCAATGTTTGAAGCACCTCTGGAACTCTCCATTAGATGTGATGGTCTTGTCCAGTATTTTGTCCCACTGTTTGAACTGAAGCACCTCTGGAACTCCTCCAGTGCCCTCTGGAACTCTTCCAGTGCCCTCTGTGAAGCTGTTTTTACAGCCTCCACATCATCAAAACTCTTCCCTTTTAGATGTTTTTTCATTCTCGGGAACAGAAAGTTGTCACATGGGGCTAGGTCTGGTGGATACGGAGGGTGGGCAACGATAGCCCACCCTTGAGAGCCCAAATAGCGGTTCACAGACAAGACCGTGTGTGCGGGGCGTTGTCATGGTGAAGGAACCAGTCACTTGATCACCAGAGTTCCGGGCATTTCCTTCGCACATCCTCCCTCAAACGTCTGACCAGGGGGACAAAATCCCGGTGCACAGTTCCACGAACATCGGAAAAAACAATGATCATCGTCTTAACATTCCACCTCACTTGTCTTGCACTGGCTAGGCCCTGGCTTGGTTTCAGGGTCATCCTCCACTGGCTAGACCCTTGCTTGGTTTCAGGGTCATCTTCCACTGGCTAGACCCTTGCTTGGTTTCAGGGTCATCTTCCACTGGCTAGACCCTTGCTTGGTTTCAGGGTCATATCAGTATCGCCAACTCTCATCACATGTAATGACCTTGGTCAACAAGTTTGGGTCACTTTCAATCTGATTTTTAAAGTCCTGGTTCAAATTCAAACGAATGGTTTTTTGATCCTGTGTGAGGAACAAACTTAGCGGCAACTCGTCTCATTTGCAACTCCTCGGTCAAAATCCGTTGATCGTGAAACAACGATCCTTGTTGATTGTTTGGTGGATTTTTTAATGTTTTCATCGTTTCAAGATAAGAAAGGGCGTCCAGAATAGCATGAGCGTCAACACTCATCTCGCCATGTTTAAAGCGCCCAAACCACTTGAAAACTTGTGTGCGGCTCATTAACATCCTTCTTGAAAGCCTGTTGAAGCAGTTGGTAAGCTTCCACTGCTTATTTCTCAAGCAGGAAGCAAAATTTCCAACACTCTCTTTGCTCCTGTAAATCTGCCATAACAATTTGTGCTGTGCTCAGGCTCCGTTTGCCCGAGGAACTTAGGAGTAATAATCAAGCCGTTGATGGAAAGATACTTGTATAATTAATTTATTGAATATACAACACACAAGAGGCTTCCTTCGACTCGTGAGCGTGCGCATTGGTCAACGGCTCCTCCTCCAGACTAGCCATTCGCAGAGAGGTGTTGACTCTTTCAAGTCAGGCCAAGTACTACTCACCTCTCGCGTCGGGTCAGCCCACTCTGAGCCGACACCGACTCTAGCGCTCCAGTTTGCAGAGCCCGCCACCCAATGCGCACGCCACAAATTTCACAGGCAGCAAACAAGAACAGTTGAGAAAAACAACACTACAATCAAACGTAACCTTCTACGCAGACGCCGCTTGGGCAAGTGATTTGGGACCCACCTAGCGGGAGAACTCTCCACTACGCCTATATTTATATACCGTAATAAAGTACTGGTAGTAAACTTTGCTTATAGCCAGAAAAAAAATCCACACTTTAGGAATGACCATTTTCAAACTTATACATATTTTTCTGTAGAATTGAAAATGTCTCTAAACTCTTCATTAGTATTCAGATAAAATGCCTTAAATTAATATACAACCTATATATTTGTTTTTATTAACTTCTTAACTTTCTTATCAAAATTCTATAAGCGTTTTGGTATCAGTTTATATTCCAAAATACGTTGAGTTGACGAGTGTGAAAATGGCCAAATGTCTCGTCATTAGACGATGAGTAGGGCTGTATCCAAATAGTTTCCTCGACTCGTGCCCCTGATAGTTGTATTGGTAATCACATGACCAAGTGTAGATCTATCCGAATAGTTGCAAACGATACCTAGTCGGTCTTCTCGAGGTCTTGGTCACCATGGATACGAAGCGCCGTGCGCTGTCTTTATGGTGCCAGTTGCGACGTTTGTCTGGCAATTGTTTTAGTATTGTTTCAACTGCTAGAACTCTGACTTATGTCTTATGTCATTTTAAATAAGGATGTTGCCATTTGAAATTCAAATAGTTTGATGCAGTCTTCGCTATGAACAGCGGGAGAAGTGTAAACTCATCAAGACTAAAACTCAGGGGTTCGATACAGCCTGGAACAATCCTTACCAAACATAACCTTGCCTGAATCAACAAATAAAATGTTTGATTAGACTGGATCAGTGGATAATATTGTTATAGCCGGGGCTCTGTGGTTGGTACACCAAGCCTTACACTCAGACTCCTTCAGAAATAGTCAAAGTATATTGCCTAACAGTTAACTGCAGTAAAATTAAAATATATTTATATTTACAAAGTAGGCCTTGGTTATTGTTATAATATTATCAGTTTTTATTTTGAAGCCAGAGTTGGTACAATGTTACAGACTCACTCCACCTGAGATTGCTTCAGACTCCACAGCCCCGGTAATACCAACAATAATAACAATTCTATCCAATCGTGTGTCACTTTATTGCTCTTCTGATTATTTACTATGACAATGCACCAGTTTTTGTGGCTTGATGTTATTTCGTTCCCAATTACTTAAAAAAAGAAAGAAAAATGATGGTAACTATTGGCAGTAATTTTATTGTTTAAAATAAAATGTTAACTTAGCCCCTACTAAAATTAAAAACTTGTTAAAAATAATCTTGAGACAGTTGGGAAAATTACATGTTGTAATGTAAACAATAATAAAAGATAATAAAGTAATTGGAAATAACATTTAAAAAAATGTATTTTAAAATAAAACAAAAAAACTTGTCAATTTGTTCCACATGTGTGTCCTTGTTCTGGTTAACTCCCTTGTAAGTCGTGGCGGACAGGAGGAAGTGAAGTAAGGAGGAGAAGCACTTCATCCAATTTGTTCCACATGTGTGTCCTTGTCTCGGTTAACTCCCTTGTAAGTCGTGGCGGACAGGAGGAAGTGAAGTAAGGAGGAGAAGCACTTCATCCGATGTTTCTTGTTAATCTTAAATGATGTTCTATATTTTATGTGGTCTTCATTCATTCTATGCTCAATGAACAAGCTAGACATGTTCTGGGAATACAACTGCAGATGGCCTGGCGGGAGAGACTTCCTGTCGATGGCACTCTAAAACTCATTTTGTGGGACGGTGGGCAGGAGGTGAAAGGTGTGGCTTGGCTTCCCAACAGTAAATGGCGCTAGTTACCAGACAGGTCTTGCGGACAAATCATATGTTTGGAAATATCACTTGACGAGAATGAGTGAAATGTTTATAGTAATATTTTCAATACCTCTTCTAAGATAATATAGCACTGTTTATTATTTGTTAGGCAGCCGGAAGTTTTCTGTTGGAAAATGTAAGAATTATTGATATTTGATCACTGTTAAAATTGTAGAGAATGTGTGTATTTAAAAAGTATAACTTAATCAACATGTTTCTATTCTTGAACAAACTGTTTCCGAAAAGACAATTGCAAAACAATATAAAATCTTGTAGATAACCGTTTGTTCCCATGGTTCTGCATTTCCACGCCAAATGAAAAGGGCCATTTGCCCTAAAGGGAAATCTCTTTAGGATGATAGATGAGTATGTCCGGATATAAGAAATAATGATGAATTTCCTTAAGGCGTTGTTCTTTGACGAGTTTATGCCAATTCTTATTTTGGCCTGAGCAGTTGTCCGTAAATACGAGCTCTTGGGCTTCAGGATTTTCTCCAAGAACTTTGCGAATGACACCACATATTTCTTCACTTCCTCTCTTTGCAATGTCTCCAGTCCATGTATCCTTGTCCAGTTCCTCAATCATGGACTCCAATGCCATATAATCACAATGTCTCTATTATGATTCTGGATTAATCACACACCTTGCAAGTATCGGACTTGGGCAACTTGAATCCATTATTGTACTCAGTGCAGAAGATGGTTCTGTATATACATAAATTTACTGGATATATGGTTTTTCAGTCTGCCTCCATGCAAATGTGGGCTCACTTCTTCTAAATTCAACCTTCCCGATTCCTATCCCGTTAGTGTAATTAGTACTTAAGCGAATAACCCGAACAGGTAGTAAGACGGGGTGCTATAATTTATTTTATTTATTTCATAAAGACGTGCAATAGACATGTCACTTTCGAAGAAAACCTTTCCCATATTCACAGACCTGCTATAGATCTCATATTCAGGTACATGATCTCAAACAGATGCCATCCATCTTATTTGGTCTCTTGCATCATCTCTCGGTGTGTTGGCATCGCTTGCTACAAGGTGGTTTACTCTTCCCCTAGATTTCTGCAAACTACTACTTCCTCTCCACTTATTTTAATGCTGTACTGTACAGTGAAATTTCTACTTGAACTAGATTTTTTAGATTTTTTTTATAAGTCCTTTACCTTTTTAGAACTTTGATGCATCTAAAATGGTAGTTATTTTGTAAACCATCTAGTGCTTAACAAGGAGAAATTGATTCTCTTACTGTGCTCTGCTTTGTGCAGCTGCACATCTTACTTGAGATATCTGCTAGACAAGATGAAACAATTCTTTTCCCGCTGATGGACTTTGCAACGGCACCATTATATTGCTCCACAGCGTTGCTGTCTACATCTTGTATAAGGCTGCGACTGTTCTGGGCAAGATATTTAGATGGGGCCAAAGCTTTTTCAAAGAGACCAACTTTAATTAAATCAGGAATTAGGTTAATTTCATTTGGCTTATTTTCTCTCTGGCAAAAATATCCACGCTCTTTGCATTTTGAATGGCTACCTAACACATGGCTAGGTCCATTCAAAATATGTTTTCTTAATTCATCAATTCTCTTTTCTAGGGGTGCATCTTGTTTTCCCCTATATTGTATAGCTTTACTAACAGCTGCTCTTAACCTGGGTGTATTAGTTCATATTTTCTTACGCAACATAATTGGGAGCAGTCCTCCATCATAGTTGTAACAATGTCTCTAATTTTATTACAATAATTCCAGAAGTATCCACCACATCAGTTGATTCATTGAACTGTAGCGAGAAATAACTACACTTATCGATGTATTTTTCCAATCTGTTTGATAAATCACCACCCATTATTCCTACGTCTGGCGTCAAAGATTGGCGAGAGAGCGGCATGACATGTCTTTAATATCTTTCACAATCTCAACTTTATTTTTAAATTCCATGAACTAAACATCACTGACCTCAAGAAAAGCTTTCTTCACCATTTCATCATCTTAAAAGGGTTTCTTATGTTTTATTAAAATATTTGTTATATGAAATGATGCCTCAGTTGCTGCTTGTGACCGTACAACAGGCTTAGCAAATATTAATTGTTGTACTCCCGGCAAAGATTTCTGTTAATTCACTCATAGGTGGACAGTCACGGTAATATTTATTCTTATTTAGGCTTGAAAAATGTCTATTTGAATTGCCCTTCTTTGACACCACAACATTAGCACGGCATATCAAACCCGGCCATTTATCTCTTACCATCGTAACAAATCAAATCATTTTCTCATTCTTTATGGAGTAGTTAGGTTTGCAGTCATTTAGACACACTCCTGTTTACTAATGAAGTCAAATGTTCCTGATACATAAAACAAAACACCCATTTACTAAAATATAATCAAACAATACTACACCTCAGCTTCTACCTTATGTTTTATTAAAATATTTGTTATATGAAATGATGCCTCAGTTGCGGCTTGTGACCGTACAACAGGCTTAGCAAATATTAATTGTTGTGCTCCCGGCAAAGATTTCTGTTAATTCACTCATAGGTGGACAGTCACGGTAATATTTATTCTTATTTAGGCTCGAAAAATGTATATTTGAATTGCCCTTCTTTGACACCACAACATTAGCACGGCATATCAAACCCCACACTCCTGTTTACTAATGAAGTCAAATGTTCCTGATACATAACACAAAACACCCATTTACTAAAATATAATCAAACAATACTACACCTCAGCTTCTACCATCAGTTGTTACTCCTACGATTGTTGTATCGGCTCTGGTCTGGAACAAGAACACTGAACACTCTCTTAGGTTTTCTAAATGAAGGAATGAGTCAAGGTCACGCTGAGCACAGGTTAATACTGAGGTTTACCTATGAAGCTATGAAATTGTATAAAGATTTGAAGCAAAGCTAGAACTGGTGGTTAGTTGCTTATTGTTCTGAAAGCTCTGACCCGCTAGGCTCGCACTTAGTTGGTAGAGGGAGAAAGATTGAGGATTATTGGGGGAGGGGGGGAACAAAATATTTTACCTGAAGATGTCTTTTATTTATTTTGAAGACCATTTACCTTTTCTCATAAATAAATAAAATGTCCTTTTTTCCTTTCTTGTTTAGTGAAACTATTGCTATATTAAACATTTTTGCCCTTGAAATTAGATGGATCTTGACGTTTTATCTGGCCCCAGATTCAAAACTGAGTATAACAATTCTATGCATTCTCAACAATAAGTGAATGAAGTGAACCCAATTTATCTTTCTGCTTGCTTACAAATTCATCTCTATACATAAATGCAAGAAAAGCCAACTCACCGACTGGCCTAATCACTCATCCTTGATCCTGGAAACTTGAAACATCGCTGAAAGTTTCCTTTTTGGCCCCAAGCAATAGATAAAACGGGGCTTAGCACAGTTCGACCTTTAAATCCGAATAAATGGTGGTTGAATGTTTTCAAAATTCACTGTTATATCTTTTGAATTATCCGATTTAAAGCTTTAAAATGTAAAATGATGTTTTTTTTCTAAAATAGGTTTTTTTTTCCTTCCTGGGGGACAGAAAGGGGTGGGAAATCTCATGTCTTCTGATCTTAACGAAATTGGACAGGGGTTATTCAAGTCAAAATAATTCAAATGTAACATTAAATTGTGTACAGCACTCACACACTGGGTCCTGAGGTGGGTGGAGAAGAGGGTGGGGCATTCGAAACTTACCAAGCTAATATAAATAACTACTTATCAGTGTGATAGAATCAGGAGAAATTAATCTTAAGTGTAAACGTTGACATTTGGGATATCTATATCTCGATTAAATATACAGTGGAGCGTCGTTAATCCGGATCGACCGGGACCCATCCGGATCACTGAATTGTCCGGATTTTCAAATGTGCTTTCAATAACTGTATACATACGTATATGTGTGGTTTTTCTGGCTAAGTCGTTGAACTCTCAAGGACACCTTCCACTACCTCCCCTACCTGCTCTCACCACCGGTCCGGATTAGCGACGCTCCACTGTAGTTCCATGTAATTAGTTGAAATTATTTTTTAAAAAAACGTTGAAAATTTTCCAGAAAAAAATCTAGGGAAAATTTGGCCCCTCACATCTCTGCATGTGGCTTACACAGCCTGGCTACTGATGGAGAATTCCTTAAAGTGCACATTCCCCGAACAGGCTTACAGGATGTCACTTTGTTCAATTGTCTTATAAAAACTCTGTACCAGAAAAATGAAAAAAAGGGGCAAACTCTATGCATAAGAAACCAAACTTGTTACCATCTTTGTATGTATGAGCCCACAAACCTACTATTCTGGAACCAACCTTGTAACGTTCAAAGAGCTAGCCTGATATATTGTTTGTACACCACCATTAGGGTGACATTTGATATAACAATTGCTATACTGTATTATAATAATTAAAAAGGGATGATGTCTTATTTTAGAAATCAAAAGTTTTGGTGTTTTATAGTTTTTTATTTTAAGCAGATAAACAGTTTTTGCTAGATATTTCACACGTTGTAGATTTTAATAAAATACCGACTATTACGTTATATGCATGATAATTCCCGACACTTGAGATTTACAACACAGATTTAGATGTCATAGACTCTACCTACACGGCTCCTCGTCAGGAAGGAAAGTGAAGAGATGCCTACCCTGAAGGGGTATATCAAGCGACATTTCCTTCTCGAAGCTTCCTAAAAGAAAAAAGTTGTGCTCATCCAGTTGCATTTCTGTCCACAAAACTGTTGTCTTTTTAAACAGAGACGTAGAAAGATGTCGCCATAACTTGCAACTTAATAGCTTAGCACAAATAAATCTTACTCCCCGCTCGCATTTATAATATCGTAATGTTGAATAAAGGTGTGAATAATAAATTATTGGGATGTATAATTCCATATCATTACAACCTTCAATAAGTGTAACTGTTTAGGTATAACCACAAAATTATTGTATTTTTCATATTTTCAAAGTAAACCTACATTAAAAAATTCCTGTTAAGATTAAATTGTTAAAAATATAATAATTACCTATTTTTTGTAAATGTAATCAAATTTAGTAGTTAAATAATTTCTTCTTCACATTCATTAGATAAGCTAAGCTTGAACCTAAATAAATAACTAGCAATTTTGTGATGATAACTTTTCTGAAATGTTACATTATTTGTTTAATTTCAGATGAAAAAGAGAAGTATGATCCTACAGGGTTCAGAGATGCAATTCTCCTGGGTCTCAATAAAGCTGGAAATGACCTAGATGCAGTTTCCAAATTTCTAGACTCTGCCGGCTCCAAACTTGACTACAGACGCTATGGGGAGGCCCTTTTCGACATCCTCATTGCAGGAGGTCTACTTGGTAAGTTTTAACCCTTAAATGCCCAGTAATGGCAAAGACCCATCAGCGCCAGCTAAATCTTGTCTGTTAGTATAATAAATGTTACTAGGTGACACCATAAGCCTTTAATTCATATTTTCAACAACAGAAAGCAGTGTAATGTCAGCAAAAAGAATTGTTTACACTGTGGTGGGAATATGTTTTTGACTCCCATGTTTTTCTTTATTTTGATTTGAGTGTTTGTGTTTGCTATTTGGTTTTCTTACAAAAGTTTATATATTCTAAATACTGTACAGAAGGGCTGCAGCTTCTCGGTAGAACTCCAATCAAATCCCGGTTATCTAAATTTAAAAAAAATACTCTAAATCCTATTCTGGTTGTTTTATTCTCCAGACTATAAATAAATGTGTTATTTCATATTGTGTTTCTAATTTGTACTTCCCTAAAAGTGAAACAGTCCCAAAATTTGAATATTATTGAACGGATTTAGTCCCATCAAGTTCGGATGGACGAATGTCTAGTTAACATTCAATTCTATAATGGACATAATAACAAAACTAAAGTGTGTGTAATGTAATGTTGGCTGTGGTTTGTGTGCAGTGCCCGGTGGCTCCATTGCGCAAGAAGGTGACAAACCTTGCAAGACCACTGCCTGTGTCTTTGAGGCACCTGAAGACATGGACTCGATGCACAACTTTGAACAGGTACACAATCACAACTCAGTCCCACCTGGCATGTCTCTAAATCCTGTCGCTTCTTTTGATAACTCATAGTGTTTCACTGTCATTATTTCCAAATTTGGATTTGTAATGAAATGACAAAGTAAAATAAATACTGTACTAAAGAGAAAATAAATTAAGGGGGGGGGGATAAAAGGAGGATTGCAAGGAGTTTAGGATGGTTGGGCATTCCTTCTCTCTTCTTTTATAAAATACTTTTTCTTATTTTTGCTACAGGCCCACTAACATAAAAACATTGTTTTTAATTATATATTTTATTTTGGCACTGGGGAATATAGTGTTTTTAACATGACCTACTTTTTTTTTTTATCAAACTGGCAGTCCTACATTTCATACTTTTTTTACTTTTTGACACCCAAAATATGCTGAGGCCTGACTGTAGTTCAGGGCGTACTTTGTAGCTATTATCACATATGTAACAGAAACATAGTCAGTGAATGTAATGTAAGAGAGACTGGGAAAGTGGAGGAATGAAGTTATCCGGGAAAGAGAGGGGGTACAGGGAGTACATGAGACATTAGAGGAAGCAACACTGAGATGGTGTGTAATGAGAATGTTAAGAGATGAGATGACAAGAATGAGATGGGAGGAGCAGATAACAGAAAGTGTTCAAGTGAGAGGAGAAGAATGGAAGAAATTAAAGGAGGAAGAACGGTGGAAGGATAGAAGTAGATGGGGGAATTTTGTTACACTGACCCGGCCACGGGCTGGCAACAGATGATGATGATGATGATATGGCAGCTATGTTTGTAAGAGATTAGTGAAAGAGGAAAGAGATGACTGGTTTGTCATTCCATTCACTTATATTTCACTTGCAACAGATCTGTTTCAAAATTCTACTCTTTTATACTAAATAGTAATTTTAACTCCTGTAAAAAATAATTATGTACTTTATTGTTTTATTAGTGCTTTGTATTTAAATATTGATTTTTATTTTTTTGTATAGCGTCTCGCTACTGGTTGTACCTATGCACTTATTGCGCTAATGTATTAGGGATGAGTAAGGGTTGATTTAGATGTTTACTCACGTTTTTGTGGAAGAAGAGTGGAAAGCCACGCTCAGGACATCCTACCAGGATTCAAACCCCAATACCCCTTTACTCGGCAGTCCAGTCTAATGCGACTGTGGCGCCTTAGAACAGTGTTACTCACTAGGGACACTCCGAAAAATAATATTTGGCAGGTCAGGCATTTTTTTCAGTGTGACCATAGCTTTGAACATTATTTGAGTATACTTTTTGGTTATACATTTGATTTTACTATTTCAGTGACATTAGACATAAAAGTTAGGGTATTATGTAAAATCATTTAAATGTAATTCATTATAGTTGATAAAAAATCATTAATGAAAGAAGTGACGCTTCTGGTCTCTAACCACCTTGAAAAAAAATGGAGTTCATACGTTGTTAGAGCAATTCGGGAACAGTCTTTTAGCTGCTTATTTCCCAGCCAGATCCAGGTGCTGCACTAGATATGCGAAATGGGTTATTTAGAAAAATACATAGATGCAAACCTAGTTAATAAAAACAAAGCAGGCTTTCTTACATTTGAAAATAGGTTTGAATCAATGTCATTCCAAAACTGCACCATCCCTACATCTTGAAAGTGATCACTCGATGGGGATCATTATCAGATCAAGATCCTTCTTCAATCTGAGGTAGAAGTTTTCAACATTTCGCAACATACTGTCTCTTGAACTTGAATGAATTTTTAACAAATTCCATTAGTACTTTATCAAAGTTGAAGCTTCTAAATTGGTCCTCTTAAGTTTTTCTTTAAATTTCTCAAGAAATTGATCGTAACAGGGCAAAAACTCAAAAATATGTTGTATGACACTTCTCCAATGATGTCTGGAGTATTTATCTGTGGAACAGTCTGTTGGGTTTCATGGGCCGGATGGGGCCCTGGGCAGCTAATAGAATAGCACCACCTTAGAGCCTTTGGCCTATTTTGCCTAAACATCTGGTAGAGCTATTGATAGTTAAATAATAGTAATAATAGCACACTCTGGTGGACACACGAGCAAAAGCGTCTTATCACTTTCATCTAAATAATCTCGTATTTTTTCAGAAGTTAAACATGCCATAATCTAGTCACTTTACTAATAAAATAAACTTTCAAAACAGTTTAAAAATATAATGCTGCAATACAATTTCACTCTCAAAGCAAACAAACCATAGATTCTAAACTTGACTGACAACACTCCTAAGATTATAGAGCAAAGAGATTGTATTTTTAAAAAGCAGTGTGATCTATTGGCAGAAGTATACACTAAGATAATTAAATAAACCATCCCTAAAACGTACTGCAGTAATATTACGATGTTGAAGGGATGTTAGTGTTTAGATAAGTGTTCTTGGAAATAGTGTATGGTTTTGTGTATTTAAGAGAAATAGTGTTTTAACTCCCCCTTTGATATGAAAACTCAAATGAACAACCTTTTTTTGCTGCAGGTGTTTATAAAGCTAATGCGAAGATACAAGTACCTGGAGAAGATGTTTGAAGATGAGATGAAGAAGATCCTGGTGTTCATTAAGGGGTTTTCCGAACAAGAGAGGATCAAACTAGCTCGCATGACGGCCCTGTGGATCTCCAATGGATCTATTCCACCCAATGTGCTTCTAGTGCTCATCAACGTAA
>CABFOW010005296.1:0-44263 GCA_902141385.1 Timema californicum | reverse complement strand
GGCAAAAAGTCTTATAGTCATTCTCGGTTTGGTCGGGACGTCTGACACGTAGATGTTATACAAGAAGGGAGCCAGCACCGACCCTTGCAGTACTCCCGCCTCTACTTGTACTCTTTCCTATAGGGTGCCTTTGACAGATACTTGAAATTGTCTATTATTAAGGTAGTTGTAAATCAGATGTATATCGCCACGTGGGAAGTTATAATTTATTATTTTTTTGATAAGGCCGAGATGCCATACCTTATCGAACGCTTTCTCCACGTCAAGAAATATGGCTATTAGATATTCACGGGTATTGAAGGAGTCAGTGGCGTCTTCGGTGAAGTTCAGTAATGGGTGGATGGTTGAATGGTGTCTTTTAAAGCCAAATTGAAGGTCCGGAATAATCTTGTGTTCTTGTGTGTGTATTTTTAATCTTTTTAGTATAAGTATTTCAAATAGTTTACCTGTCGTGTTTAATAGACTTATAGGGCGCCTATTTTGAGGGAAGATGGCGTTTTTTCCAGGTTTTGGAATGGTTACCACCTTAGCCTCTTTCCAGATATTAGGGAAATGTGCAATTTTAAGGGCTGCGTTGAAAATCAGTGTAAGGTGGTCTATTGCTGTTTTGGATATGTTTTTTATCATTTCGTTTTTTACTCCGTCTAGTCCTGTGGCCTTGATCTGTTTTAGCTGTTTGATAGTGGTTTGGAGCTCTTGTTTTGTGACGGGGGCTTGTGTCTCTGTTATGGGTCTTTGTATGAAGCTATTGACTGATCTGGTGACTTCTCTGTTGAAATTTTTGTCTTGTATGGGATTAGACATCAGTTGATCTTCTAGAGTTAGTGTTATTGCTTTTGATTTGTCCCCGCTGTTGTAAGCCATTCTCAGTTGGCCGTGGATGTCTGGCGTGTTGGATCTTTTTGAAGTCCCTTTAAGTACATTGGTTAGGGTCCAGGTTTTCTGCAGGCTGGTGGCTGTGTCAGTAACAAATGTGTTAAAGTTGTTTTTCCTGATTTGGTTGACTGTTCTTTTTACTATTGCCTTGAGTCTGTTGTATCTAATGCGTTCGTTAGGAGTTCTTAGTCTCTGCCAGTCCCTACGTGCTTCCCTCGGGCTAGCAAATAGCTTAATTCAGGGTGGTCGATTTTGAATTCTTGTTGTTTTTGTGATGTCGTAGTGTTGAGCTTGTAGGATGCTTGCAGGGTTGTTGTAAATAAGTCTATGGCTGTGTCGATGTCCTGCTCAGTATGTATGTCTATGTTCCTTGGTAGGTCTTCTTGTAGGTCCAATTTCTATTTATTCCAGTCGGTCGTGCTTATTTTTGGTTTTGGCCAGTTGGTTTGATGTTCAAGGTTGACTTCCCATTCGTATAGTAGTAGGTTATGGTCTGAGTCAAGCTCTTGAAGTACTGTTATCGAGTCTGGTGTTATTTTTAGGTTGGTTAGAATTATGTCTATTATGTCCGGTCTATGGAGATAGTTTCCGAGATAGTAGGTGGGTGTATCTGGTGCTAGTATGTTGTAGTCTGTTTCGTTCGAGTGCTCCTCCAGTATACGTCCTTTGGTGTTTGTCATTCGACTATTCCATAATGTATTTTTACTGTTTAAGTCACCGCCTATGAAGAATTTGTCGGCTGACGTGACATTATCTAGGTCTTGTTTTAGTAGTCTCTTGGACGGTGGGTTGTAAGCGGCCACGAAGTTGATATGACCGGATTTGGTGTTTATTGTAACCGTTGTGGCCACGAGGTTTTGTGAGTCATAGTTGTCTGCCCTGTAGTGTGGTAAGTGGGGTTTTATAAGGACAGCTGTACCCCCTCCCCTTCCATGTTCTCTGTCAGTCCGGTATATACTGTATCCTACGATGTTCAGTCGTTTGTTATCTTGTAGGTGAGTTTCACAGATGAGGGCCAGGTCAATACCATAGGTGCTTAGTAACTGTTCAAGTTCGTGTTTCTGGTTCAAAATTCCATTGGAATTCAAGATTAGGATCCTTAGATGATTTTTTTCTTTCAAAGTAGTTTTATTCATCATCTTCACTGAGGAAAAAGTCCGTGGCTGCTTCTAGTAGTATAATTAGTTTGGATGTTTTATCTTCAGCCTGTTTAATTTTTTGTGAGATATGGTCTGAGATGTTTTATAAGTCCGCAGATGTTGATCTCTTTTAGTATGTTTATTATCTCCTTGAAGTCTAACGGGATGGTTTTCTCGTGTTCCTTTGTTTGATGTATAGTGTCACTTCTATTGATTAAGGTATCCCTGTATCTGCGTGGTGTGGTTAAAACGGGTAGGTGCCACTGGTTTATTGTGTAGTAAAGGAAAGTCCTTGTCGTTTGTAGACATCTTTTGTGTATTAGTGAAGAGCTTCTGTTGTCTCAGTTATATTTTTTTTTCGACTAATATTTGGTACTCTGGACAGTTAGAGTAATTTGCCGTGTGTTTTCCTCCGCAATTAACACAGCTTGCTGGAGTAGTTGTGTCTTTCTTTGGGCATTCGGCGTTCAAGTGGGGTATCAAGCACTTGAGACACCGAGGCTTGTTTGAACAGTTAATTTTTGAGTGACCAAACTTTTGGCATCTATGACATTGTAGAGTATAATTCTGAGATTGTATGTAGTGCTCTACTTTCACTCGGGTGTTGTTAATGTATGACTCTTGGAACAGCTGGAAATTCTTATCAGTTCTTGTCAGGGTACATACGAAAATCGGTAGAAGTTTGACCTGGTCGTGTGGACTGTTTTAGTATTGTATGTGCGATGTAAACTGCCGCACGTCTGTTGGTGAGTACCCCAATAGTTGAAGTTCTTCTCTAATTTCTTCTGTTAACATATTTGGGGGAAGACCTTTTATTACTACTTTGAGGGGTTTGTCCCTCGGCAAGGTGTACGTGTGATATTCCTGGCCAGTCTTTTTTTTAGCATGGTTTGCAAAGCTTTGAAGTCCTCTAGGGTGTTGGTGTGAATTTTTAGGCCATATTTGATGTAGGAAATTTTAAATGTCCCTACCATGGTTGCGTTCATTGTTTTAACGATGTTAGAGTAGTTGACCATCCCTGAAATTACTATTGGGGGTAATTTTGGTTTGAATTCTTGGGTATTTGCGGTGTTTGCCTGGGAGTTAGTGTTCGGTAAGTCCAGTGTTTTCATATTGTCCTCGTTGTCTGATAAAGTCTGGAATTTGTTGGTCACCCTGATTTCCTTTGGCGGCTTGTCTTCCTTGTTCTTAAATAGAAGTTTTCTTTTAAGTATCGTTGCTGCAACAAACTCACTGTCAGATCCCATCTCTTCGTCTGCTAGGTCTGCCTCCACGTCAATATCTCTAAAATAATCTTAAGTTATTTGTATTTTTTGGTGAGCCAATGTATGGTCAGAGTTTTTGTCCATTTTCCCTCTGTTGTTGGCCCTGATAATGGCCGACAACACTTTACGGAATTATTACTAAAAGCCTCTTTTAGTCTGTCAATTTAGTCGCAGAAGTATATGTAATCAAAGTTTGGTCTATTCCTGTAGATCAGCACTGGCTTCGGAAGCCCGAGCTCCTCGGCAGCAATGCCCGGTCGGATGATCCTTGTTTCGCGGTAGATTTCACGAGATTTACGAGTGAAAATATCACAAAAACGTTCGATCTCGATGCGATCTCCTCGATGACTGTCTCGCCGATGTCGATCTCAATGTTTATGGTTTGTTATGGACTTTGGGTCACTTTTATAGTCAGATTTGGTACGTTTCAAGTGCAAAACTGGCCAATTCCATTCAGTTTCTTCTTGTATTAAGTGTAGTGCCGTATTTGAGGAATAATCAGTCCAATTATGAAACTGGCCCCTGAAAAAATATAATATAATGTCGTAGATATGAGGTAAAAAGCATTTTGGAGGTAATCTACACCCATTGGCTTGGAAGGATAGTGAAGGAACCATTGAGGAAAAACCTCTCTCATTAAACATGACCAAGATTCAAACCCCGATCTTCCCGTCATCAGCAGGCCAGTCTAACGCGAAAGGGACGCTTTATATTGAGGTGGGTTTATTAAAGTTAAAGTCATTTATACAACAAATATGTACAAAGAGGCTATATAATCCAAATTAACTTTTAGCCCTTGAGCTCTAGGTAGTACTATAATTTTATCTTAGATAGGTGACCTAGCGGTCTGGGGGTAAAGTGCCAGACTTCTGTGCTGGGGGCTCGGAGTTCAATACTATATCCCGGTACAGATTTATCTGATTGCCAAACCCTTCCTTCACCTCTGACAAGAAGTGTATTAAGCACAACTTGTGAGTGTGTGGAATGCCAGGTCTCCACTGTGGTTCGGATTCCAATTTAAACTGTAGGTCCTCCATTTCATCTCACAATCACCCTACCATTTACAAATTAGCGTAAATGCGTACAACCCGAACGGGTAGTAAGACGCAGTGCTAATAATAATAATTTATCTTAGAATTCGGGTTAGTACTAATTACATTATGTATACACCAATAGAAATTGGGTGGATGAAAATATACCCATGTATGCCTCTTTTCGTTTAGCGCTAGCAGTTTCGTTTCGTGATGTGTTGCCAGGGTAAGCAGAGTTTATTCAATCTACACATGTACCTTTTTCTCATAACTCAATAAGGCGCTATTTCTCAGGTATAAACGAAAATACACTCACGTGTGAGGTATATGGAACAGAGCCTATGTGAAATTGGTCAAATGGACAGCGAGGGGACGAAAAAATATTATAACTTCCGTTTTAACAAGATCTTATTACCCTGAATTAACTATTATATTTAAAGTTTGAGGAAATTGTTTCCTGTCAGGTTTTATTAAAAGGTAATTAATTGGCACAAGATGAATATAACCGATGAAGTATTTAAAATCATGTTAAGTACCCGTATAGGGGTAAGTGAATAAATTGCTATCAGAACAATAATTGTGATTAGATCAACAATGCTACCTTTTGAATTTAAAGGGTTTCCATACACATCAAATTAACCGACTATTAAATGCTATTTCGGAAGTTAATATACTAGTAGTTCTGCGAACAATAAACCTCATTCCATCCATGCTCTTATTGTTATTACAGTTTTAAGAATTCTCTTTGGATTTCAAGTTGAAATGTCTCTCATAATTAATTTTCTCCTTGGATTTTACTTTGATGATCAAGTTTAAGACAGATAACAATTATAATACCATCTTTAAAAATTACATTATATTAATAGATAGTAGCTGTTAGTCATGTGGTCTAATACGTCAGTCTCACAAAGACTATACCTGCCTAAATTAGTTAAAATTGGTCCACACATTTGGTAGTTATCAAGCAATAAACAAACAGACAGATTTTTGGAATGGCTGCTATCTTTAAACGGATTTTTTTTTAATGTAAACATTGCCTGTATTAGATTCAAAGAATAGTTCTGCCAAGTTTCATTAAAAATTGGTCAATGAATTTGACAATTACTACGCAACAATGAATCGAACAAACGGACAGAATCGACAGACAGACCAAATGATAAATGCTCAAGTAAAAACAGAACACCCACTACGGTGGCGTAGTTGGCAAACGCGGTAGTTTCATGTTGTGCTTGACTGCCAAGGACGGAGAGATCAAGATTCAAATCTCACTCAGGTAAACTGGGGTGTTCTTTCCTAAATGGTTTTCCACTCTCCCTCCAAGCAAATGCGGATTCACTCCATATATATTCAACCTTCCCAATTCCTAGCCCATTTGCGTAGTTAGTATTTAGGCGTAAACACCGAATGAGTAGTAAGACGCGGTGCTAAGTATTATAAGTGATTATTAAAAAAGAACCTCGCATTTCTCGGTCTACCAATAAAATTAGCCTTCCTGTTGTATTCAGGGGATTTGTATACAAATACGACAGCCTTTCTCTTTGTTTCAGTGAAATAGTTTTATATTTAATCACAGTTAGCTCGCTACCTGTTAAGTGTTAATCTATTAGACTAAACTGTTGACTATAAAATAAAAATACCATGATGATTCAAATAATACTTTTTTTATAAATGGTACCATCTGAATTTAGAAGGTTTCCATACAGAGGCAATTAACTGATGGATCAAGAGTCATTCCAGATATTTTTGGTTAAATTCATCAACGTAGGATACATTCTTAATCAAATTAGACCTGTCCTCACAAGAAAATACACATGTGTATTTCACAGCTACCAAAAGGGAATACTAAGTATTGCTTTAAAGATCCTGCAAGAAAATACTACAGGTTGTTTCAAAGTTTCCACAAGGGTAAGCTACAGATTGTTTCACAGCTCCCACAATATAATAACACACATTGTTTCACAGCTACCACAAGATAATACACACATTCTTTCACGGCTACCACAATACAATACACACATTGTTTCACGGATACCACAATATAATGCCACACATTGTTTCACAGTTACCACAATATAATACTAAATATTGTTTCACGGCTACCACAATACAATACAAACATTGTTTCACAGCTACCACAAGATAATACACACGTTGTTTCACGGCTACCACAATACAATACACACATTCTTTCACAGCTCCCACAAGATGATACACACATTGTTTCACGGCTACCACAATACAATACACACATTGTTTTACGGCTACCAAAATATAATACCACACATTGTTTCAAAACTACCATAAGAATATACAACAGAATGTTTCACAGCTACCACGAGATAATACACACATTGTTTCAAAGCTACCACAATATAATACCACATATTGTTTCACGGCTACCACAATACAATACAATACAATACACACATTGTGTCATGGCTACCACAATACAATACACACATTCTTTCACAGATCCCACAAGATAATACACACATTGTTTCACGGCTACCTAAATACAATACAATACACACATTGTTTCACAGCTACCAAAATATAATACACACATTGTTTCACGGCTACCACAAGATAATACACACATTGTTTCACGGCTACCACAATACAAAACACACATTATTTCACAGCTCCCACAAGATAATACACACATTGTTTCACGGCTACCACAATACAATACCCACATTCTTTCACAGCTACCACAAGATAATACACACATTGTTTCACGGCTAACAATAGATAATACACATATTCTTTCACAGCTCCCACAAGATAATACACACATTGTTTCATGGCTACCACAATACAATACACACATTCTTTCACAGCTCCCACAAGATAATACACACATTGTTTCACGGCTACCAAAATATAATACAACCATTGTTTCACGGCTACCACAATATAATACACACATTGTTTCACAGCTCCCACAATACAATACACACATTCTTTCACGGCTAACACAAAATTATACACACATTGTTTCACGGCTACCAAAATATAATACAACCATTGTTTCACGGCTACCACAATATAATACACACATTGTTTCACGGCTACCACAATACAATACAATACACACATTCTTTCACGGCTACCACAATACAATACACACATTCTTTCACGGCTAACACAAAATTATACACACATTGTTTCACGGCTAACACAAGATAATACACACATTCTTTCACATCTCCCACAAGATAATACACATTGTTTCACGCCTACCACAATACAATACACACATTCTTTCACAGCTCCCACAAGATAATACACTCATTGTTTCACGGCTACCAAAATATAATACAACCATTGTTTCACGGCTACCTCAATACAATAAACACATTCTTTCACAGCTACCACAAGATAATACACACATTGTTTCACAGCTTCCACAATACAATACACACATTCTTTCACAGCTCCCACAAGATAATACACACATTGTTTCACGGCTACCACAATATAATGCCACACATTGTTTCACGGCTACCAAAATATAATACACACATTGTTTCACGGCTACCACAATACAATACACACATTCTTTCACGGCTACCACAAGATAATACACACATTGTTTCACGGCTACCACTATACAATACACACATTCTTTCACAGCTCCCACAATACAATACACACATTGTTTCACGGCTACCAAAATATAATACACACATTGTTTCATGGCTACCACAATACAATAAACACATTCTTGTACAGCTACCACAAGATAATACACACATTGTTTCATGGCTACCACAATACAATATACACATTGTTTCACAGCTCCCACAATACAATACACACATTGTTTCACGGCTACCAAAATATAATACACACATTGTTTCATGGCTACCACAATACAATAAACACATTCTTGTACAGCTACCACAAGATAATACACACATTGTTTCACAGCTCACACATTACAATACACACATTGTTTCACAGCTACCACAAGATAACGTTTCACAGCTCCAACAATACAATACACACATTGTTTCACGGCTACCAAAATACAATACACACATTCTTTCACAGCTACCACAAGATAATACACACATTGTTTCACGGCTAACACAAGATAATACACACATTCCTTCACAGCTCCCACAAGATAATACACACATTGTTTCACGGCTATCACAATACAATACACATATGGTTTCACGGCTAACAAAATATAATACCACACATTGTTTCAAAACTACCACAAGAATACACCACAGAATGTTTCACAGCGCTCACAAAGAAATACCACACATTGTTTCGAAGTTCCCTACATTAGACTATTGTAGATATTTCTGATATTTCTCTAATCGCTAGACATATAAACTAGATGACGGTTATATCTAGTCTAGTTTACCGGTAAAAGGGAGGATTGTTTTCGAATCCCATTTGTATGTAGATCTTATAATAAGTTTATATTTTATCATAATAATATATTTCCCACTTTCTTTCCACTTACATTAAACACTCATATTTTCAGTAAATTCAACCTTTATTCAAAGGGTAATTCTAATGCCTATACCTGTTGTGGGCAGTAAAACGCGTTGAGGAAAAAATCTAAAATATTCGAAAATTGTTTACTGAACGGTTTTTATTCTTTCTATATCATATTTTCACAAGCAAAGGTCTTATTATCTCATTTTAAAATATGTATCCATATTCCACACTGAGTTGACATAATAAAATATTGTGAGAATTTCACTGTGAACAAAATAAGAGTACGTCTCTAGCCCATAGCTCTTTTAAATTATTTTTAACTACCACAACTTACTTACTAAACGACCCAAATATCTTAATTTAATCAAGCTACTAGGGTAGAGATAATTTAGGTAGAGTTATTAGGAAATATTCCTGAATTTCCATTATGGAAGAAACGCTTCCAGCATTCTCGAATGGAATTCGAATCCTACCTAATATGTCAATGGCAAACCAAACTATGTGATTAAAAAGCTAAAATTAAAATTAATTAATTATTTCAATTAATTCATGCAAAATACTATCATTCGTTTGAAATAATAGTTTCCCCAATGTTGACTAACTAGATGGATTGACATTTAGCTCGCACAACCTCTTTACTGCTTCTTCTCTAACTGAGCAGAATGACGGATAATTATTACGTAGGTCAAGTATGTAATTAATATAAAATTATGTAATTATAAAACGGCACTTCTTTTGCGTTATCAATTTTGTCTAAAAAGAGTGGAATTAATTTTTTAATATATGTATATATTAATTTTTAAATATATATATATATATTAGAGTTTATTTTAATTACATACTTGACCTACATAATAATTATCCGCCATTCTGCTCAGTTAGAGAAGAAGCAGTAAAGAGGCTGTGGTTGTGCGAGTTAAATGTCAATCCATCTAGTTAGTCTACATTGGAAACATTAAGTGTTCCACAAAACAATTTTACTTTCCAAAGTCGGTGACCTGGTGGTCTAGGGGTAAGGTGTCAGACTTCTATGCTGGCGGCTGGGGTTCAATCCTCGGTCCCGGTACAGATTTATTTGATTACCAAACCCTTCCTTCACCTCTGACAAGACATCTTGTGAATGTGAGGAATGCCAGGCCTCCACCATGGTTCGGATTCCACGTTAAGCTGTAGGTCCTTCATTTCATCTCACAATCACCCTACCATTACACATGAGCGTAAGTGCGTATAACCCGAACGGGTAGTAAGACTAGGTGCTAATAATAATAATAATAATAATAATAATAATAATAATAATACTTTCCAAAATAAATCTTATAGTGAGAAATTACTGACGCCTATACAGAATGATTTTAATCACATAATTAACAAAGTGTTCAAACACCCAAACCCATTATAGGTCGTTTATATTTAAATATTAAAAAAAAACTTTATATTTTGTCATCATGGAATATCAGAGCCATATATATGGCAGGTTATAAAATATAAGAGACATATATATATGGCTCTTATATTTTATAACCCGCCTCGGTGGCGTAGTTGGCTAACGCGCTAGTCGTGTTTAGCTCGACTGCTGAGGACGGGGAGATCGAGGTTGGAATCTCGGTCGAGTGAACTGGCGGTCTTTTTTCTTAATGGTTTTCCACTCTCCCTCCACGCAAATGAGGGTTCACTACCTCTAATTCAACCTTCCCAATTCCTAACCCATTAGCGTATGACATGTCTAGATGATGACGGTTGTTAACAAGAGAATCATACTGCTAGCACGTGTTGGCAACGTGGCGTTATATAATCACTCCAGGATGATAAAATATAAATGCTTTTTTATTAATATTTAAATATAAACGACCTATAATGGGTTTGGGTGTTTGAACACTTTGTTAACTATGTAATTCAAATAATTCTGTATAGGCGTCAGTAATTTCTCTCTGTAAGATTTATTTTGGAAAGTAAAATTGTTTTGTGGAACACTTAAGGTTTCCTTTTGCCGCTTGGGCGCTAGTCTCTCTGCAAAATTTAGACTTATTAGTAGTTGGCCACTTTTTTATTTTTTTTTATTTCTTGGAATATTTAGTTTAAATATAAGTTTTATTTCACTTGTGGTTACCACTAGTTGTTTAACTTTAAAATATTGATAATATTTAAATTACAGATAACATTTTGTAGACGTATTTTGTTTAAGAAATTTGGAAATTAATTTATCTTTGTTGGTTTATAAGTTATAACTTTAACAACTACCGTTTTATTTAGTGAGAAATTACCAGTATTTAATGTAATATTGCTTTGCTTTCTGCTACAATGTTGAATATCAACAAGTAAAAATCTTCTCGATTACTTCAAAATTGGGGGAAGTAATAATCCCACAGAAGTTTGGGTTATGTCGTAAAGTCAAACTTTTGTGTAATTTATTTTGACCAGAATTGAAATTTGATCTTAAAATATAATGACTTAGTCGGAATTCGCAATGGTGATTCAGGCGCTTTGTTAACCATGTAGAGGAGCTCTTTAAGCTCTTTATTAATATAGTAAGGATTCAAAGGTTAAATGGTTTAGCCTGTTTGTTTAGTTGGAATTCATAATGGTGATTCAGGAGCTTTGTTAACCATGTAAAAGAGCTCTTTAAGCTCTTTGATATTCCAATAATGGAAATACCTTATTCCTTTATATTTCAAGCTCTTTAAGCTCTTAATTAATATAATAAGGATTCAAAGGTTTAATGATTTAATATGTTTGTTTAGTCTGAAGTCACAAAGGTAATTCAGCCGCTTTTCTAACCAAGTAGAGGAGATCTTTAAGCTCTTTATTATTATATTAACGATTTTTGATTATTAGGTCTCTTCCAGACTAATTCGTATAAATACATCATTTATGATATAACTCTTTTGTTTCAAACGTAATCTTCTTCAAGGAGTATTATTACTTTAAGATTGTGAAATATATCCTCAAATGTACTGCGCAAGCGCAGTCTTTAATATATTTATATGTTTTTCAACACCTTCCAATTTTCCTCGTGAGGCCATGTATTATTTAATTACCTCTGTTGTTTTACCTTGAATAAATAAGTCAATATTTTCTTGGACTTGAAAATGTTCCTATTTTTGTTACATTAAATTCCTTATAGATTCTTCCCACCCTCTTCCCGGCTATTGGGGTCTCTGTCGGTTAGAGATGGAGGTGGTGAACGGTACACTCAATGATCACCATATTTCACCAAGCTATGCCATCAGAAGTTGTTCATTTTCATTATTACGTCACTCCTCTATTGGCGATAGCTTATTCTTCGATATTACAAGTTATGTGATGGCAGCGCTATGGATTCTCTTTAAGATAATCATTAGTCGTTATGTTTCATCTGTCTCTACAAAATTAAAACTATATATAAAATCAAAATCTACTGCACCTCCCCCAAACCATTTCAGTTCCAACTTTTAACATTTTTAAATTTTAAAACATATTCGGCTTTCTGAATTGTTTATTTTACATACTTGCCTAGTTTAAATTTTTGGCCATTCAAGAAAAAAGTGTTTTACATTAGTAGTACCAATTTTTAGGTCTTACATTTCCCGTTTTACAATTTTAAAATTCCATTTATTCAGACATCATTCGATTATTTGGACAGATATATTTACTTAAATGCCAAATTTCAATTTTATTTTACAGCGAGAATTTTTTTTCTATTGACTTAGATAATTTTGAGACGTCTTTTCTTGAAACCAAATTTAAATTTCAAATTTTAATAGTTTTTAAGATTTCTCATTATTTGGGATGATTGATTTAGCGGTTTGCAAGTATTCAAATTTTCTACTACACTTAGATACATTTTTTAAAATAGTTTTTGAAATTCTTAGCTCTCTTTGAACCCAGATATTAATTTTAAATTAAAACAAATTATACTTAACCAATTATTTGCAAAATGTGTATTCTATACCAAACAGAAAGGTGTTTTAATAAAAATAATATTTCAATTTCTTCTAGATCCTTATTTTGTAATTTGAAATTTTAAAGATGTTGGGCTCTTGGTATAATATCTTTAACATTTCGACAAATTTCAATTTTCTACCTCCTACCTGGACCATTTCTCGTACCCCATTTTGAATGTTTTATCGCTTCTGTTTATTTGGGTTGGACACTTTATATTTAATAAACTATTTCCATTTTCTGCTGTACCTCTCAACTCTTTTTTTTTGTTTAGAAATTTTAAGAGAAACCTCTTTCCCTTTTAAGGTCCTTAATTTTTAAAATAAATAAATATAAGAATGTTCAATCCTTCATCATTGTTTAGGGTGGTCCACACAAACTGACCAGCAAAATTTAAATCTTTTACCACTATGATTCTTTTAGTTTAGGCAATTTGGGAACTATTTGTTCTCCCCCTCCATTTCACCATTCCCCACTAGTAAAGATAAAATATTTAACACCAGTTTAGTTAATTGAAATGTTTTCTCTACATTCATAGAAAAATAGTTTTCAAGTTTCCTAAGGTTTTTTTTCAAATTGTGTATCCCCTCTCCTCCCCTAATCTTCTATTTGGGGGCAGCTGATTCGAATTTCAAAATCAACTGTATAATCTTGTTTAACAGCCTTGAAAGCATTTCAGATATAACATTTCTTAAAAATTAAAAAGGAAATAAATATTTTCAAATATTTTTTCTGCCATTTAGGTATTGATTTGGGGTTAGTTGACTTAAATTTTGAATTCAATTACAACAGGATTGCGTTTAGCTGTGTTAGAAGACCTTGAAATCAAATTTCAAAAAGGTTAGAAAAACTTGATTTTTTTTTACCCATAAAGTAAGCATGGGTAATTTTTGAAGCGCCAGATTAAAACACTTATCGAATATTTCAGGTTTAAAGGTTTTCACATCGTTATTAGATTTCAAGGAAACTCGATGTCTAATTTCAACATTCTAGCTCGTCGATAAGTACGAAAAACCCCTGGAAGAAAAAACAGACAGATAAGGAATGCATTTTATATCATAGATTGAAAGTACACTATACTGCGTATATTATTTAGTATTAGGTTGTTTTTTTAGTAATGAAGTATATTTTAAATATGAATTTCTATGAAGCGTAGCTATTTGTCTGTGTAACCAATTCTTTTTTATATAGATAGTGAAGAATTCCACATTACACAAAATGTTATTCAAACCTTTTTTATTTACTTTTTCTCGTAATTAAATTTTGCTCTGAATACACGAAGGAGTCATGTATATACATAATTGTAAACGAGTTTATTTGCCTGTTCAATAAACAAGGACAATAAGTTGATGGGGGATTGTTTACAGAACAGTAATATTACATCCTTTTCAATAATATTAAAAAAAAATATTGGATGGAAATATTATAAATGAATGCTAAGCTTTTAAAATAACTATAGTAGAAAGGATTTAAAATGTTGGTTATGTAGTTCATTTTAACCTCATGTGTGGAGAGAATGTTGATGTTTTATAACATAATTAGTGTTTCATTCAATGTCTCTCATGGAAAAGACTGCATTGTTTATCAGGAAAGGCAGTTGTCGTAAGTAAAAATAATTCCTGAAATGCTGTTTTCATGCAACCAATAAGTTAATACACCCTTATCGGGGAGCACACAGACTAAACGACAAGCTCATCTAGTATGGTTTGCCAGTCTATGTGAATAAGGATACATTTCTTATAAATTCTACGTTTTAAGCCTTAACCATTTTGGTCCAGAAAACACAAGTAGTAAAACGTGGGGCAAAAAAACTAGGTACAGTCCACTTTTCAAAGGAAGAACCTTTTATAAAACTCCAAGATATTTATTTTGTGGTCAACGTTGTTATTGGTTATTTTGTAGGTATTCATAATATTTATCAAAAGTGATAGTTGTACTGTATATCAGATGACCTGACGTATGAATACTTGAAAGTACAGAGCATCTAATAACTTTTCTAACTGTTAAACAAAGATTTAACGAAAATTTTATTTATAACAGTTCCATTTATTATTATTTTTATAGTGATGTTTCAAGTTGAGAAGCTTTGAGGAATACGCTTAAGGTCAACTTAAATTTATATTTTAGTTTTCATAATCATGTATAATTTACTTTATATGTAGACCTACTAATAATTTATTTGTATTATGAATAACTAACGTAAGAAACATTACAACCCCCATATATGTAAAAAAGAACTAACTTAGTAATAGCAATACTTTAGCACACCATGAATCAATTTAATTTTATATTTACGTCTATTTTAATTTTAATTTTAATGGCGTGGTAACTTTATTGGAAATTAAGAAGAAGTTTCCTGCGTTGCCAGGGATATCAACACAGTATATTGCGTGGCTACCTTGGGCAAACACTTTAATTTGTTTCAAACACACAGAAAAAAGTACTCATTTTATTTCTTCCTACTCAGATTCTAATAAATTAAAAAAATTAATAGAATTTTAGCTTTTAGGTGCACATATTCGTGCACAGGGGCTACTAATTTTAAAATGTCAGCCTTCTCTTGCGGTAGATGTGACCTGCTGGTGGTCTAGGGGTAAGGTGTCAAACTTCTGTGCTGAGGGTCCGGGGCTCAATCCTCGGTCCCGGCACAGATTTATCTGATTGCCAAACCCTTCCTTTACCTTTGACAAGACGTGTATTAGTCACAACTTGTGAATTTGAGGAATGCCAGACCTCCACCGTGGTTCGGATCCCACGTTAAATTGTAGGTTTTCCATTTCATCTCATAATCACCCTGCCATTACACATTGGCGTAAGTGCGTATAACCCGAATGGGTAGTAAGACGTGGTACTAGTAATAATAATAATAATAATAATAATAATAAATTTTGCTGTAGATATTGCACAATGATCATAACACACATCAAACTATCTCTTCATTTTATTAAAATAGATTTATCTATCTCTAGCACCAAATCTGAGATCTTAATAAATTTGAAAATAATAATAATATATAGATCAACCGAAAATATTTTAGGTGCCAGATGCTTACCACTTTAAGTAAAACTTAATTATTCTATGATCTTCCTATGACATTAGGATATTAAGTCTGACAACTATGGTGACATATACAGGTTTTGGAAAAATTCTAATAACTTCCTCGTAAAAATCATATTTTATAAAATGTTTTACTTAGACCGATAATATAGTAAAAACCCCATGGACAATATGATGAAAATAGTTAGTTCTAAAATATAAATTCTTAAACCAAGTCCGATAATTTTTTCGTGCATATCATTTTATTTTAGTTGTGTTTCTACACAGATTATTTTTCTCAGTCTTTCCCAGAAGTAACCAAATTTAATTAATAATAATAATAATAATAATAATAATAATAATACTTTCCAAAATAAATCTTATAGTGAGAAATTACTGACGCCTATACAGAATGATTTTAATCACATAATTAACAAAGTGTTCAAACACCCAAACCCATTATAGGTCGTTTATATTTAAATATTAAAAAAAAACTTTATATTTTGTCATCATGGAATATCAGAGCCATATATATGGCAGGTTATAAAATATAAGAGACATATATATATGGCTCTTATATTTTATAACCCGCCTCGGTGGCGTAGTTGGCTAACGCGCTAGTCGTGTTTAGCTCGACTGCTGAGGACGGGGAGATCGAGGTTGGAATCTCGGTCGAGTGAACTGGCGGTCTTTTTTCTTAATGGTTTTCCACTCTCCCTCCACGCAAATGAGGGTTCACTACCTCTAATTCAACCTTCCCAATTCCTAACCCATTAGCGTATGACATGTCTAGATGATGACGGTTGTTAACAAGAGAATCATACTGCTAGCACGTGTTGGCAACGTGGCGTTATATAATCACTCCAGGATGATAAAATATAAATGCTTTTTTATTAATATTTAAATATAAACGACCTATAATGGGTTTGGGTGTTTGAACACTTTGTTAACTATGTAATTCAAATAATTCTGTATAGGCGTCAGTAATTTCTCTCTGTAAGATTTATTTTGGAAAGTAAAATTGTTTTGTGGAACACTTAAGGTTTCCTTTTGCCGCTTGGGCGCTAGTCTCTCTGCAAAATTTAGACTTATTAGTAGTTGGCCACTTTTTTATTTTTTTTTATTTCTTGGAATATTTAGTTTAAATATAAGTTTTATTTCACTTGTGGTTACCACTAGTTGTTTAACTTTAAAATATTGATAATATTTAAATTACAGATAACATTTTGTAGACGTATTTTGTTTAAGAAATTTGGAAATTAATTTATCTTTGTTGGTTTATAAGTTATAACTTTAACAACTACCGTTTTATTTAGTGAGAAATTACCAGTATTTAATGTAATATTGCTTTGCTTTCTGCTACAATGTTGAATATCAACAAGTAAAAATCTTCTCGATTACTTCAAAATTGGGGGAAGTAATAATCCCACAGAAGTTTGGGTTATGTCGTAAAGTCAAACTTTTGTGTAATTTATTTTGACCAGAATTGAAATTTGATCTTAAAATATAATGACTTAGTCGGAATTCGCAATGGTGATTCAGGCGCTTTGTTAACCATGTAGAGGAGCTCTTTAAGCTCTTTATTAATATAGTAAGGATTCAAAGGTTAAATGGTTTAGCCTGTTTGTTTAGTTGGAATTCATAATGGTGATTCAGGAGCTTTGTTAACCATGTAAAAGAGCTCTTTAAGCTCTTTGATATTCCAATAATGGAAATACCTTATTCCTTTATATTTCAAGCTCTTTAAGCTCTTAATTAATATAATAAGGATTCAAAGGTTTAATGATTTAATATGTTTGTTTAGTCTGAAGTCACAAAGGTAATTCAGCCGCTTTTCTAACCAAGTAGAGGAGATCTTTAAGCTCTTTATTATTATATTAACGATTTTTGATTATTAGGTCTCTTCCAGACTAATTCGTATAAATACATCATTTATGATATAACTCTTTTGTTTCAAACGTAATCTTCTTCAAGGAGTATTATTACTTTAAGATTGTGAAATATATCCTCAAATGTACTGCGCAAGCGCAGTCTTTAATATATTTATATGTTTTTCAACACCTTCCAATTTTCCTCGTGAGGCCATGTATTATTTAATTACCTCTGTTGTTTTACCTTGAATAAATAAGTCAATATTTTCTTGGACTTGAAAATGTTCCTATTTTTGTTACATTAAATTCCTTATAGATTCTTCCCACCCTCTTCCCGGCTATTGGGGTCTCTGTCGGTTAGAGATGGAGGTGGTGAACGGTACACTCAATGATCACCATATTTCACCAAGCTATGCCATCAGAAGTTGTTCATTTTCATTATTACGTCACTCCTCTATTGGCGATAGCTTATTCTTCGATATTACAAGTTATGTGATGGCAGCGCTATGGATTCTCTTTAAGATAATCATTAGTCGTTATGTTTCATCTGTCTCTACAAAATTAAAACTATATATAAAATCAAAATCTACTGCACCTCCCCCAAACCATTTCAGTTCCAACTTTTAACATTTTTAAATTTTAAAACATATTCGGCTTTCTGAATTGTTTATTTTACATACTTGCCTAGTTTAAATTTTTGGCCATTCAAGAAAAAAGTGTTTTACATTAGTAGTACCAATTTTTAGGTCTTACATTTCCCGTTTTACAATTTTAAAATTCCATTTATTCAGACATCATTCGATTATTTGGACAGATATATTTACTTAAATGCCAAATTTCAATTTTATTTTACAGCGAGAATTTTTTTTCTATTGACTTAGATAATTTTGAGACGTCTTTTCTTGAAACCAAATTTAAATTTCAAATTTTAATAGTTTTTAAGATTTCTCATTATTTGGGATGATTGATTTAGCGGTTTGCAAGTATTCAAATTTTCTACTACACTTAGATACATTTTTTAAAATAGTTTTTGAAATTCTTAGCTCTCTTTGAACCCAGATATTAATTTTAAATTAAAACAAATTATACTTAACCAATTATTTGCAAAATGTGTATTCTATACCAAACAGAAAGGTGTTTTAATAAAAATAATATTTCAATTTCTTCTAGATCCTTATTTTGTAATTTGAAATTTTAAAGATGTTGGGCTCTTGGTATAATATCTTTAACATTTCGACAAATTTCAATTTTCTACCTCCTACCTGGACCATTTCTCGTACCCCATTTTGAATGTTTTATCGCTTCTGTTTATTTGGGTTGGACACTTTATATTTAATAAACTATTTCCATTTTCTGCTGTACCTCTCAACTCTTTTTTTTTGTTTAGAAATTTTAAGAGAAACCTCTTTCCCTTTTAAGGTCCTTAATTTTTAAAATAAATAAATATAAGAATGTTCAATCCTTCATCATTGTTTAGGGTGGTCCACACAAACTGACCAGCAAAATTTAAATCTTTTACCACTATGATTCTTTTAGTTTAGGCAATTTGGGAACTATTTGTTCTCCCCCTCCATTTCACCATTCCCCACTAGTAAAGATAAAATATTTAACACCAGTTTAGTTAATTGAAATGTTTTCTCTACATTCATAGAAAAATAGTTTTCAAGTTTCCTAAGGTTTTTTTTCAAATTGTGTATCCCCTCTCCTCCCCTAATCTTCTATTTGGGGGCAGCTGATTCGAATTTCAAAATCAACTGTATAATCTTGTTTAACAGCCTTGAAAGCATTTCAGATATAACATTTCTTAAAAATTAAAAAGGAAATAAATATTTTCAAATATTTTTTCTGCCATTTAGGTATTGATTTGGGGTTAGTTGACTTAAATTTTGAATTCAATTACAACAGGATTGCGTTTAGCTGTGTTAGAAGACCTTGAAATCAAATTTCAAAAAGGTTAGAAAAACTTGATTTTTTTTTACCCATAAAGTAAGCATGGGTAATTTTTGAAGCGCCAGATTAAAACACTTATCGAATATTTCAGGTTTAAAGGTTTTCACATCGTTATTAGATTTCAAGGAAACTCGATGTCTAATTTCAACATTCTAGCTCGTCGATAAGTACGAAAAACCCCTGGAAGAAAAAACAGACAGATAAGGAATGCATTTTATATCATAGATTGAAAGTACACTATACTGCGTATATTATTTAGTATTAGGTTGTTTTTTTAGTAATGAAGTATATTTTAAATATGAATTTCTATGAAGCGTAGCTATTTGTCTGTGTAACCAATTCTTTTTTATATAGATAGTGAAGAATTCCACATTACACAAAATGTTATTCAAACCTTTTTTATTTACTTTTTCTCGTAATTAAATTTTGCTCTGAATACACGAAGGAGTCATGTATATACATAATTGTAAACGAGTTTATTTGCCTGTTCAATAAACAAGGACAATAAGTTGATGGGGGATTGTTTACAGAACAGTAATATTACATCCTTTTCAATAATATTAAAAAAAAATATTGGATGGAAATATTATAAATGAATGCTAAGCTTTTAAAATAACTATAGTAGAAAGGATTTAAAATGTTGGTTATGTAGTTCATTTTAACCTCATGTGTGGAGAGAATGTTGATGTTTTATAACATAATTAGTGTTTCATTCAATGTCTGTCATGGAAAAGACTGCATTGTGTATCAGGAAAGGCAGTTGTTGTAAGTAAAAGTAATTACTGAAATGCTGTTTTCATGCAACTAATAAGCTAATACACCCTTATCGGGGAGCACGCAGACTAAACGACAAGCTCATCTAGTATGGTTTGCCAGTCTACGCGAATAAGGATGCATTTCTTATAAATTCTACGTTTTAAGTCTTAAACATTTTGGTGCAGATAACACAAGTAGTAAAACGTGGGGCAAAAAACTAGGTACAGTCCACTTTTCAGAGGAAGAACCTTTTATAGAACTCCAAGATATTTATTTTGTGGTCAACGTTGTTATTGGCTATTTTGTAGGTATTCATAATATTTATCAAAAGTGATAGTTGTACTGTATATCAGATGACCTGAAGTATGACTACTTGAAAGTACAGAGCATCTAATAACTTTTCTAACTGTTAAACAAAGATTTAACGAACATTTTATTTATAACAGTTTCATTTATTATTATTATTTTTATAGTGATGTTTCAAGTTGAGAAGCTTTGAGGAATACGTTTAAGGTCAACTTAAAATTATATTTTAGTTTTAATAATCGTGTATAATTTACTTTATATGTAGACCTACTAATAATTTATTTGTATTATGAATAACTAACGTAAGAAACATAACAACCCCCATATATGTAAAAAAGAACTAACTTAGTAATAGCAATACTTTAGCACACCATGAATCGATTTAATTGTATATTTTTGTCTATTTTTAATTTTAATTTTAATGGCGTGGTAAATTTATTGGAAATTAAGAAGAAGTCTCCTGCGTTGCCAGGGATAGCAACACAGTGTATTGGGTGGCTACCTTGGGCAAACACTTTAGTTTATTTCAAACCCACAGTAAAAAAATATATATATATTTCTTCCTACTCAGATTCTAATAAATTTTTTTAAAAAATTAGCTTTTAGGTGCACGTATTCGTGCACAGGGGCTACTAATTTTAAAATGTCAGCCTTTTCTTGCGGTAGAGGTGACATGGTGGTCTAGGGGTAAGGTGTAAAACTTCTGTGTTGGGGGTCCGGGGCTCAATCCTCGGTCTCGGCACAGATTTATATGATTGCCAAACCCTTCCTTTACCTTTGACAAGACGTGTATTAGTCACAACTTGTGAATGTGTGGAATGCCAGGACTCCACCGTGGTTCTGATTCCACATTAAATTTTAGGTTTTCCATTTAATCTCACAATCACCCTACCATTACACATTAGCGTAAGTGCTAATAACCCGAACGGGTATTAAGACGTGGTGCTAGTAATAATAATAATAATACATTTTGTGGTAGATATTGCGCAATGCTCATAACACACATCAAACTATCTCTTCATTTTATTAAAATAGATTTATCCATCTCTTAGCACCAAAGCTGAGATCTTAATAAATTTGAAAATAATAATAATAATAATAATATATATATATCAAACGAAAATCTTTTAGGTGCCAAATGTTTACCACTTTAATTAAAACTTATTTATTCTATGATCTTCCTATAACATTAGGATATTAAGTCTGACAACTATGGTGACATATACAGTTTTTGGAAAATTTGTAATAACTTCCTCGTACAAATCATATTTTATAAAATGTTTTACTTAGACCTATAATTTAGTAAAAACCCGATGGACAATATTATGAAAATAGTTAGTTCTGAAATATAAATTCTTAAGCCAAGCCCGATAATTTTTTCGTGAATACATTCTATCTTAGTTGTGTTTCTACACAGATTATTTTTCTCAGTCTTTCCCAGAAGTAACCAAATTTAAGATAGATTTTGAGTAAATCAACCCCTACAATTAAAGAACTAATTGATTTTTTAAATCATCTTGTCTAATTACCCACCCGGTCTATCAATCTTCCTTGCAGCTTTTTATTTTTATTTTATTTTGAAACAAACAACAATAACTAACACCAAATTCATATCACGTTGTCTGTACGAACACTTTATATTTTAAAATATATAGTTTTATAAATGGTTTTTATTGTTTAATTTTTATAAAAACAACTACAATTTATTTTGTTGGCTATGAGAATGAAAGTTAACCATCTTCAAACCACCTTAGATAAAACCAATCGATGTGTGAAACACAAATCAAATGTGGTTATCAGCATTTGATGCCACATTAGTTTTGTAGTGATATTCAGCTCACTTGTGCCCAATGCCGTGAATACGATCACATTAACGTTCAAATAACTTAACATAACGTGATGTAAAGGCTCTCCAAATGTTTGTAAATGACCACGATACACTTAAACTAAAGTTTACAGGACGTTCATTCTAAGGTAAGAGCTGTTCAAGGAAAAGCTTTCACGTTTTGAAGTGAGCCATGTAATCCTGCAAGCCAATCATTTTGTGAACATCGTCAACTTGGATATTTATAACTTAATTTGTTTATTTATAATGTGCAGACCGTAACCTTAGATCAGTAAGTAGTAAGTATTCCTAATTATAGAAGGGTTCCGGGTTAAATTCGCAGATTGACTAAAAAAATGTACCATCGGTGAAATGTGGGCTTCTCCTTCTCATTGATGAATCGGCATTGGGGTTGGGTGTTGTGTCTGTTCTAGACTTGAGTTAGTTTATAAGTCGTATTGTGATATTTTCAGTCTGTTCACAACGTGCACATTAAACATATAATATATATAAATATAAATAAGGGGCTCTGAACAAATATATATATATTGTAAAGTAAAACCTCCGATAACCGAAATACAGGGGGCTCAACCCGTTTAAGATGAGCAAACTTTCTGATATGAAATTAATACCCCTTTGAGGGGTTAAAAGGTGAAAAAATTTGTTTATATAAATTACATAAAATTCTTAGTTACATAAAAGTATTTTTGTTATATGTAGGCTTATGTATATACAGTATTTAAATAAATGGTTATTCAATACAACAAAGTTAATACACAACAAAGCTAAATTTAATTTCTTCCTAAAAAAGTATGAAATTTTCTTGTAATTCTTTCTTTCGATTTGTATAAAGGTTTTACCGACGTCAAACTTTTATTTGGCAGTTCAGCTACTGAAAAAAAACATGCAATTAACCGTTTTGGATATGCCTGGTTCCGGGTTTTAGAGGTTCGAATATGGGAGGTTTTACTGTATATTTTATGTATATATCGATGGGGCTATATAAAGGTTATTCGGAAACTCATAGGCCAAATTGCACATATAGCTTGTTTTAACCAAAATTAATGCAAAATCCCATCACACTTACATCTGGAAAACTATGCTAAAACCATTAAATTGTGTTCAAAGTCTTAGCGTACAGTGCAGGGATAGCAAAGCTGCTCAAATATGAATGTACAACAGATTGCATAAGAGTTAGGTGCACGGCACTACACACCTCGTCCTCTTGGAGCACGGCAGCGAAACACCCCACAGTTAATAGTAAACAACACACCAGACCATCAAGAGATGTGAATACGTTTTGAGGGTCATCAATAACGGTCCTACATCACAGAAAGTGCGTGCCATTATTACATGTGTAGTTCCGCGCGCCTAACTCCTATGCAACTTGTTGTACATACATGCTTGAACAGTTTTGATCTCCAGGCGCTGTATGTTTTAAATTTGAACGCAATTTAATGGTATAAGCATAGTTGTATATATCTATGGGTTTATATAAAGGTTATTCGGAAACTCATAGGCCAAATTGCACATATAGCTTGTTTTAACCAAAAGTAATCCAAAATCCCATTACACTTACATCTGGAAAACTATGCTAATACCATTAAATTGTGTTCAAAGTTTTATCGTACAGTACAGGGATAGCAAAGCTGCTCAAGTATGAATGTACAACAAGTTGCATAGGAGCTAGGCGCGTGGCACTGCACACCTCGTCCTCTTGGAGCACAGCAGCGGAACACCCCACAGTTAATAGTAAACAACACAACAGTCCATCTAGAAATATGAATACGTTTTGAGGGTCATCATTAACGGTCCTACATCACAGAAAGTGCGTGTTATTATTACATGTGCAGTGCCATGCGCCTTACTACTATGCAACCTGTTGTACACTCATGCTTGAACAGTTTTGATCTCCAGGCGCTGTATGCTTTAAATTTGAACACAATTTAATGGTATAAGCATAGTTTTCCGGATGTAAGTGTACAGAAATTTTGTATTTCTTTTGATTCAAACAAGATATATGTGCAGTTCGGTCTATCAATTTCCGAACATCTGAATATATCTACAGTGTGCAGACACATTCCTCGGTACTGTTTGTTTGTGCCTTGCAAGTCACAAAACATCGTGGCTTCTTACTACACTCTATTTTATAGCTTGTACTATAGTTTCATTTTAATGAACAATAATTTGGTTTCACACACCTCAATGCTCACTCTCATAACAGAGTGTACTACCAATGATGGGGGGAGTGAAGTTAAAATCAAGTAGGGTGTAATGTTGTTGTTTTTTAAATAAAAGGTTTCCCATTCTTTCTCCACGCAAACTCAGATAGGGGCCTATATCTCCCCTAAATTATACCTTCCTCATTCCTAATCTATTTACGTAATGACTATAAATGTGTTTAGCCCGAATGGGACTTGGTGATTTTTGTTTTTGTTAAGAACATTTCAAATTTATTGGCTTTGCTTTGCTTGAGTTCTTATGTTATGTTACGTTAATACTACCCATACATTGTGTTTATGTACGTTAAGTGAAATTTACGCTACGACAAAGTTAAGTTGGTCGTGTTCCCGGCATCACCCGGTTTCACTTTATATGCGGAGAACGCAGGGGTTGCGCCTAGGAGAAACCTGCTGCTGGTTACCATCTTACTAATGTAAGGTGTAAAACACTTAACAGGTTCAGAACTTCTGTCTCAAGGTACAAAGAAAATTTAAGGAAGTGGAGCTGAATATATGGAGACTGAACTTTATTTTTAATAAATAGGTCCCGAACTTTATTTTTAATAAACATTTCACAATTCAAGTTATTTATACCCTGCTCAATCATAATGATATCTTCTATTTCGCTTTTAGCACTTCTTTTTTTTTCAATACATATAATCCGTGACACACAACACCTTGTCGGTTAACGTCTTCAAGTCGTGTAAACACATCGTGTTTCATTCAATGACGACATAAACTTGTTTGTTTGGATATAATTTTCAATCATAATCTTTTCATTTTTATAAATTACATTTTCCTATTTTACTCAATTTAACCTTATTGTTCTTTAACATATATTACTTGATTCTTTAATTTCGATTTTTCAGTTTTACATGAAAATGGTATGTTAATAAAGTACCGAAACATGTTGGACTAAGTTTCCAGATTTTTCCATCTGAACTAGAATACCAATAATGGGATGTTGATTTCAGATAAAACATAACTTAACCTTTTCATTAACTCTAACTAGCTTTCAATTTATATAATTTAATCAAAACTATTGATTGGAGATGTTAACTTTATTTTAACTTGTTGTTTTAAATAAATTTTATTTTACATTCTTGTATTAAACTACGCTTACATTGGAATTTTAATATATTATGAATGATAGTTTGACCATTTGACTCTTTTAAATGTCCAATTATTGAGTAAGTGAATATTTTAAATATAATTAAAGTTTGTTATAAGTGTTATTACAAGAGTGTAAATAATTTGACTTGGGTCGTTTGTTGTATTCACATTTATAAATTCTTTAATTTGAAATTATATCATCTCAATTTTTAAATAATAATATCTAACTCTTAACTTATATTTATTCACAACTTACTCAAAATTTATTTGAAATCTAAGATGTTATATATGGAGAAGATCAATCACTGTGAATTTGGTGAGTTGCAAAACCCTCAACATCTTATGGTCTGCAGAGATCTTGGTGAACCATGTACCATAAACGACTTATTTTATGTAAATGAGAAGGCAATTCTGTCTGATGAATTTTGGGCCTTCTGCTGTACATAGTTTTATAGTTTTAAAATATGTGTAGTTATTCAGTCTTGATTTCTAAAAATAAATAAATAGCTCCACGTAAGGATTTAATCCAACTGGGATTTATATCAAAGTCTCTGAGAGATTCTTAACTAGAGTTTGAGTTCCCACTGACCTAAATATAAGTGTCACAGAAGAATAACATGTCGGAGAGAACACATGAACTAGCTATCATAATTCGGTAAAAATCGACTCAATAAGTAAAAATCTACTTTTAAAAATATCATTTTTAAGCGTCCGCATAAAAATGAAAAAAGTACAATCCAATCTGCACAAGAATAACTTTATCTGACAGCTAGAAACATTACTTGATCTTTTTTCAAGTATGCATAAGTCGGATTATGTGGCCTACAGCTGTCAATTTTGTGATAAACTTTATCAATACTTATAAAATAATACTAACAATAAAATATTCTTGAATTAAAAATTTGACACATGGACATGGGAATGGAGCCCGAGACCTTTGGCTTAGTACACCAATTCTCAAATCACTGAGATACCCAGGAGTCGTCTCTTGTTCAGGGTCATTATTCAATCATATTTGAAGGCAGAGTCTGTAGTGGACGTGAGTGAAGAATGAGCCTAGGCACGGGACGTCTCCAGGATAGCTAAGTGAGAATAACAATGTCGTAATAATCCAATGTTACCGGGTTCGATTCCCGTGTCCAGGTGTCATTTCTCAATCTAATGAATATCATATTTAGATGCATCTATAACCGTAATTAACAACTATAAAATCGTATATGATTAATCCATAACTAATAATATAATAAAATACTATCAATATTGAGAGCAAAAGAAAAGTATTTTTATATTTTATAATTTTTTTATTAAAATGTAACTGTAGATGTAACTTTTGAAATAGTTAAAAAAGGGTATATAAATTGTGAATCGATTATAGTTTATAATATTGCACGTTACTCTAAGATTATCTTTATATTTATTTAACTATAATTAGAGTTTGTATGTGTATTCTATAAGCATACATGATTTACAAGCTAGCTTTTTAAATCTAATAATACATTCTCAGCCTAGAGCTAGGATGGATATTCACTAATTTGATAGCAAGGCGAACCCATTTCAAAATAGTAAATATCTTCGTGGAGCCTTCTTGAAATCAAACCAGATTCTACAAGACTCTAGGTCAACCCCTTAAACCACAGATAATTTAAAAGGTTCAAAGTGACGTCGCTAAACATAAAAATAATAACTATAAAGAACAACACATTTGGTAAACTTTTCTCACTCTTCTGAATCGTCAGTCACTCTGATGAAGTGTATAAAAATGGTAAAAATCGATTTCTCTGGCCAGCTCCCACTTGCCCTCCCCCTCCAATAGCCATCTCTCCCCACATTGGCCGCAACTCGTCTAACACCATTCCACCTCCCCTCTGCCCCCTCCCGCCTCGAGGTGGCTGGACGATCCTGATAACTGCCAAGAGAGGGGAGAGCTAGGAGGGGGAGCGATTGATTGATAACGGAAGGCATGCTGGGAGCCTTCTTCCCCGAGATCACACCTGCGAAGGAGGGGTAGTACTCGTTCAGGATAAGCGCGTAGAGAAAATGTAAACTCATTTGCTCAAATGAATAGTGGGACAATGCCTAAGATATTCCACCCCCAATACACTCCACCGGGATTCTAACCCCAATCTCACCATTCCCGTCAATCCAGTCTAACACGAGAGTGACGCGTTAGACATTTCGACTGCTGGTGTCGCCTGATGAGGGTATTATATTATTTAATTATTACGTTTAGCACATGGGTTATTAAGATGGGGATGCAGGGAACGTAAGAAAAAGGTAAGAGTTTTTGTAGATTTTATAGCAAAGTATTTTTTTTTAGGTTCCGGAGTAGATAGTGTCCAAGTAAATGGTACACTGCGTCTATCCTGAAAGGTAGCAGTCCTACCTTGACAGATTACAATATAACTATCGTATAAGCTATGCTATAGTGTAATAATGCAAGGCTGTCATGCTTTCTTACAGGATAAAAGAAGGCTACATGGAATACCCAACACACATGTTTTATTATATTATTATTATTAGCACCGCGTCTTACTACCCGTTCAGGTTATACGCACTTACGCTAATGTGTAACGTTAGGGTGATTGTGAGATGAAATGGAGGACCTACAGTTTAACGTGGAATCCGAACCACGGTGGAGGCCTGGCATTCCCCACATTCACAAGTTGTGGTTAATACACGTCTTCTCAGAGGTGAAGGAAGGGTTTGGCAATCAGATAAATCTGTGCCGGGGCCGAGGACTGAACCCCGGCCAGCAGCACAGAAGTCTGACAACTTACCCCTAGACCACCAGGTCACCGTTTTATTATAATCGTGTTATTTGACAGTGCTACTATATTACGTAGATCAAATGTAGCGATACATTTGGTGAATTGATAGAATTCAGTAAATAAAAGTAGTGAACTAATCTATGCACAGTTAAATCGCAAAGTTAATAAAAGAAAGTAATAAAGAGAGATGAATGCTTGTCCCCAACTATGACGATGCACACTGTCGATATATTTTATATTTAATCTCTTTTAAAACAGGTTTTATTAAAACATAATTAGGCTTAATCCATAAAGATTTCAAATTGTATTATTTTATAGAATTGGGGACAAAAATATTCCAGGACATAAGTCTTATTCCTAGGACGAGTGGTCCCCCTTTCACTAAAAATCCCAACAAAAACATGGAGGTACTTTCATTTCTTCCGACTACGTATAGTACAATTCGAGTTTCTGATAGTTTGAGATGTGCCTGGGCTTGTTCAACTCAATAATCTACTGTAGTTATTAATACACACCTTGCCCAACCACATATATACACTAGTGAGATATAGATGAGAAAGGAAGAGCTTGTAGTGAGTGTATCCGCATTCACTTGGAGGGAGAGTAAGAAATTATTTAGAACAAATAAATAGCTAGGACTGTTTGAAGGTATTTTTTTAATACGAAGCTAAGTTAAAGTGAAGCATTAAACATTAAAAACAAAGTTGGATCCAAATATGACGATTAAGTTTTTGTGTTTGTCCCATAACCCTGCTTTGAGATTTTAAAGTATCCGTTAAGTGCATCTAGGTAAAGAGAAAACTGTGGACAGCTATAAAATAACACTATATTCTTTTATGCTGCCTACGCTACGTTATAGATGTCATATACACATTAGTTGCTGTTAAAATACTGTTTAGTAGCTTTTATAAAAATAATAATACCTTATTTACCAGAATAGTAGATGAGGCTTATTTTCAAATTGGATTTCCTCAAAATCTTAAGTCGTCTTATATTAACGCACTTGAAATTTTCCGTCGGGGTTAATGTTTATATTAGGAATAGTAGATTACGACACAAACAATATTTTTAGATCGGAGTGTAGTTTATCGACTCACTGTTCAGGGTCAATTTTTCCCTATTCTGTTTGCATCGTCCATAAAAAAAAACTTTTGATAATTTATTTTTTTGTTTTGAACCAAGATCTTTCACGCATTAACAGCTATTATTTTTCTTATTTTAATATTATTCTTTTACATTTCATCTAAGAGTCAATAGTACACTTATTCAAGAACTGCTATTTATCTAACAAATTAGATGAGGCAGAAGATGATTTGATTTGGGAAGATGCTGACTGTTATCTGTAAGAAGCACGTGATGGCAATAAAACTTACTCAAAGGACTCTTGGCTCTCCAAAATTTACAGGATTCTAATACAAAGATGATTTCATTATTTTAATAAAATATATTTATTCCTACAATGTGTTAAATCTTATGGGTACACGGCGATTTCATTCCTAAATGAATTAATTTTATGAGGATTGTTCTAAGATGTGTATTTCCCTACGAAAATGGATAATATCTGTGGGGTAGTGTTATATTCCGAGTCGTCTTATGTTCAGGTAAATACAGAAGGCTTACATTGGCATATGCCATATTTAGTGATATATTTCAAATCTGTTCTGTTTACTTTTTCCTTAGAAATATTTCGAAGATGCAAAGGTTATTTTTAGTGTAGATTCGAAACGAAGGAGATTCAACCTTCACCTTCAACATTTCAAAGCTTCAAACGACCATATAAATCGCTCAGTATACCCAACTGGGAATCGAATATCAACCTCTTCGCCACCGACAAACCAGGGAAAATTAAATTAACGTATTTTTCTCCTTTTCCATCGTTGTGAGGTTTCTAGAATTTACACTAAAACAATTCTATGTTTAAGCTTTTCCTGATGTTTTGAATACATACAATGTCGTGTATAGTAACTACTTTCCTACTTGATAGAAAAGCTTAAATACATCGACAAGTGTGCCTGTGGGATTCCTCGCATCAACTCCTCATCAGAGCGTTTGGAAAAATTATCAAAGCGTTTGGTTAAATTTAACAGAGTTGACGCCTTTATTCGGAACGCCAGTATGTATAAAAAATATCTGATTAAAATTTGAGTAAAATATTTTAAAATAATGGTAAAGAGAAGGATGTCCAAAGTGGTTGGAATTTTTAAAAACACGGAGTTAATTGAATTTTTAGCAAACTCAACAAATGCACAAGAGATGCACAATATACAAACAATTTTTTTAAATCATTTTGTCCATATTATCAAGTCATAATGTTTGGCGTTTAAAATGTAGCATAGAGAGGTTATTTAGTTTTAGTTTTGGTTTACACCTTACTACCCGTTTGTTCTATATGCATCTGATTACAATAATAGGGTAGAGGAGAGGAAGGTAGAATTTAGAGGAAATATACCAACATTTGTATTAAATAAATATACGGTTTCACATTTTCCTCCAAAGTAGGTAGGGTACAATTACTCTATATTCCAGCTTCCTCATCCACGCCCTATAAGTGTAAATATGTGGATATCCCGGACGGGTAGCTAGATGGGTACACTGGGAAACCAGATTCTTTTATATTTTTAACCTAAATATCTGATAATTTTGTCAATGAAATAGTTGAATGAGCAAGTGAAGCTTAGCAAACCCTTATTACAGACTTTCTATGATGTGAGCTCGCCAAAGACGGTCAACAATCAACATTGGTTTTAATATAAACTTTTTATTTAAATTTAGTTAAGATTAATTATCATTCCGAGCTTCTACCCTTACCTTATGACGTCCTCCCCTTTCCCGACAAAAACAAAAAACCTCTAAATAATATGACTAAACATGATTATGCCATGTGTAGAAGTTAGTATTTTCGATTTGCTTTTTTTTTTTTACAATGCTAGGAACTCTCTTTCCTCTGGTCCAGAAGAGAGGAAAGTGGAGGGGAGTAACGTTATCTTCATGTAACACCCCCATACCCTCCCCTCGGTCAGTGACAAGGAAATACCGCACTTACCCATCATTCAACAGTGAAACAAGTCGCACAGCATGGACTGTTCGAGAACGGGGAGAGGACGTACTCTAATGCAGGGCTCTGGGAACTTTTGTGTCTTGTAGACAAGTATATTTACTACAGTAGCACCCACGGACTGGCTTGGGGAGATATTATCTTTAATGTAAGCAGATTATTGTTATTTAAGAGCCGCCTCGGTGGCGTAGTTGGCTAGCCCGCTAGTCTTGTTGAGCTCGACTGCCGAGGACGGGGAGATTGAGGTTAGAATCTCGGTTGGGTGAACTGTTTTTTTTTTTACTAAATGGTTTTCCACTCTCCCTCCACGCAAATGCGGGTTCACTCCCTCTAATTCAACCTTCCCAATTCCTAATCCATTAACGTAAATAGTACTTAAAGCGTATAACCCGAATGAATAGTAGGACGCGGTGCTAAATAATAATGTGTTTTAAGAAAATATATAAAGATTTGTTTAAAATGTAAATCTGGAGAGGGTTTTGATATGAACATGACATATAAAGCTGTCTACTTGTTTTGGCGGGAGGGTAGAGGGGGCGGGAGAAATTTTTCTATGGATAGTTTATTAATTACGGGGTTTTTTAATTTGAAAAATTTTAAAAAATACTTTAGCAATTTGCTTCAAAATTGGTATCGGGTGATTATTTTACTAATAAATAGTAATATATCTTTATTTATAAAAAATAAATTAATTTAAAGGTAGTTTACGTACAAAAATATTATAGAAAATTGGAATGTTTTGGAAATTGACCTTGAAGATTGTATTCAAATTGGGAATCTGTGAATAATTTTTCAGAATAAATAAGAATACGTTTTTATTTTTACAAATAATAAATAATTTTAAGGTAGTTTTTACAATTAATTTATTTTTGAAAATTTAAATTTTGTTAAATATATTTTAACAATTTTGTTTAAAATTTATATGTAAAGAGTAATAATTGTGATTAACAATATGATGTGTTTGTTTTTATTAGTAAAACCTATTTAAGGGTAGCTTACCAGAAACCAATTTTCGAAAATTCTCCTCAAAGCTATAACACATAATGTTTTTTGCGATTGTGTCGTACCATTGATTTCGTAGCACTCAGGGCCCGGCTTGGTAAAATAATATATTTTATGTAAGCAGATTATTATTATTAAAGAAAATATTTCATATAATACTTAATGTGATAGTGGAACTTGCTTATGTTTGCACATTTTATCAGGTCGTCGCTCTATTGTGGTCCATGCTACTTGTAATGGAGAATTAATAACCACACTATGACGATGTTTCGTCTTGATTACGCTCATGGAAGAGAATCCATTCGAGAAAAGGTTGGTAGAGACATTTGGTAAAAGAGTTTTGAGTGAGATTTCATTAAACAAAATTGAGAATTCTGTTTTCACTATGATCCAGAAGGAGGACAGTAAGGTTTTAAATTCGAAATAATTTTTAAATTTTTCATTAGTAGCCAGGTGATTCAGGTTATTTTGTACGTTAACAGGCATCTCAAACGCTTAGCATGGTCTAACGCACTACTCTCGGAATAGAGTAGACTGCTGAATACGGGAATATTGGAATTCGAGCCTGGTTGGGTGCACTAAGGGTGGTTTTTCCTAACTGGTTTCCTACTCTTCCTCTATTAAAATGTGGGTGCACTTCCTCTAGGTTAAACCTTACCAATCCCTAACACATTAGTGTATTTATTACATAAGCGTATAGATCGAACGGTTATTTAATACGTGGTGCTAAAAAAAAAAGAATCTCTTTACTCAATGCTATGAATGGAATTCAAATCCATTCAGTCCCTTTCCATGGATCCTCCTTTGCCAGAAAGTAAAAATCAAACTACTCTGCTAAATTTTATAAATGATGAAAAATTACATTGCGCAAACGGAAAGGTACTTACTTCCTTTGCTAATTAGATCAGCCAAATGATAAAACATGTCATAGCAATCTCTTGAAACTCGAGTAAACAGAACTTGTATTTGTAGATCGTTCTTTACTTGACATGTAGATTTAAATTGATTTAACTAAAACAAAAAAATTATTGCTGGCCGCTTATTGGCTCCCACCTGCCCACGTACCAGTACCGGTACATGAACACCATTTGAGTAACATTACTCTAGTGAACCTTTAGTAGAACATGAAATAAATAGTAAGAAAAAATCGCATGAAGTTTCTAATGGATTTTTTAAATACGATCTCAATCAACTACCCTTACGTTAACTTAGTAGGTAATATTTAGTATAGTTGTAGTAAGGAGAAACATGAGATTATGAGAAATATTGTCAGTTAAATGTACAGTACATATGTTTGTTTTTATGATGAAAATTAATTTAAGTGTATTATAATATAAGGAACGCACTTAGATGTTACATTTACTTAAATTGATATGTATAAGGTGACCTGGTGGTCTAGGGGTAAGGTGTCAGACTGCTATGTTGGCGTCCGGGGTTCAATCCTTGGTCCCGGCAAAGATTTATCTGACTACCAAACCCTTCCTTCACCTTTGACAAGACATCTTGTGAATGTGAGAAATGCCAGGCCTCCACCGTGGTTCGGATTCCACGTTAAACTGTATGTCCTTCATTTCATCTCACAATCACCCAACCATTACACATTAGCGTAAGTGCGTACAACCCTAACGGGTAGTAAGACGCGGTGCTAATAATAATAATTGATATGTATAACTTATTTTGGCAAATTAAAATAAATTTAATTGAAAAAAATTATTTATGCATATCAATTTAAGCAAATGTAACATCTAGGTGCGTTCCTTATATTATAATACCTTTAAGTTAATTTCCATCATAAAAACAAATATATAATCATGTTAATCACAATAAAACTATTTTGGTTCATTATTTTATTTACATTTTTATTATAAAGAATAAATTATTTACTAATTTCTTACAAAATATTTCCAAAAATAGTATATGGAAGGAAGAATGTGAGTATCTGCTGTGCTTGATTTGTAGATTAAAATTTTGAATAAAACAAATCAATAGAAAAGACATCAGGCCTGTCACATTTTATTTCTTAGTATTATTCAAAGTATTATCGTTTCTATGAAATGACTAGGTTAGTTGTATTATTATTATTATTATTATTATTATTAGCACCGCGTCTTACTACCCGTTTGGGCTATACGCACTTACGCTAATGTGTAATGGTAGGGTGATTTTGAGATGAAATGGAGCACCTACAGTTTAACGTGGAATCCGAACCACGATGGAGGCCTGGCATTCCCCACATTCACACGTTGTGATTAATACACGTCTTGTCAGAGGTGAAGGAAGGGTTTGGTAATCAGATAAATCTGTGCCGGGACCGAGGATTGAACCCCGGCCGCCAGCACAGAAGTCTGACACCTTACCGCTAGACCGCCAGGTCACCGGTTAGTTGTAGAATAAGTTGTGATGAGCTGTATTTTGTACAGAGCCTCTAACGGCCACCTATTCTTTATCGCTCCTATGTAATAGTCTGGGTGGAAGAAGGACGACAGTATTATATAGGGCCTACTAAGACAGTTAGATGAGAACGTTGTAATTTGGTGAAATCATCAGAGGTTAAGAATTAAAGGCATTTTCACTTACAGCTGCATAAAAAGCCTTAAGACAATGTTTTCATTCACAAAACACAACTATAATAAGTAAAAAAAACAAATACGGACAGTCCACATATTTCTACCATCGCTGTTCTAAATTATTACGATAATAGCTGCACAAAATAAAATATAAACTAAACTAAAAGAAAGACACCGACACTTAATACCACAAAAATAAAAAGCAAATTAAAAGTTCTAATAATTTGCCCCCATCCCTCCCACCCCTCAAACATTAAAAGTTTTTTATCCACATTAACCACTTAATATGCATGTGAATATCACACGGTCCAGTGGCCATATGGCTTAAGGTGTCAATTTCTTAATATACTAGACTGCCAATGGCGGGAAGAGTGGAGCTCGAATCCCGGTAGGGTGTAATGAAGATTTTTTTCGTAAGTGATTTTCCAAACTTCTTCCAAGTAAATACGAATATACTTCCTCTAAATTCAACCTTCATAATTCCTAATACTTAAGCATAATTAATAGACATGCGTATAACGTTAGCGGGTAGTAAGACATGGTGTTAAAAATAAACATAAAATAAATTAATTTCATGACTTCGATAAGTTAACTCTCAGTAAAGAGTAATAAAATCCATAGTAAGTTTGTTTTTGTAAAACTTTCTTTCTTGAGAAGTTAAGTGGAAAAAGGAGACTGAATTTAATGTCATAAATGAAACTAGTAGTTCATTGAAGATTGGGTAGGTGTCTTTTGTAAGTATGTTTCAAGTATAATGAAAATATATTTTCATGACATACTTTCATAATGGCTAATCGAGCGTAAAATCGAATATGGAGCTATACGCGTTATTGCATTGTGTGGTACTAGGACAGTTAATTCATCTCGTTGATTGGTTGTCGGCGATCATTTGTAGTATTCGACAGTACCGTATCCCTGGGGGTAAATAGTAGGACCGTAAAGGATGATGTGAATAATCATCGTGCTCTACGAGAACGATGATTTAACCCTTCCCTCCTGGCAACTCTCACCTGTCGTAAGAAACTACCGGAGGTAAAACGATGTATTTTGCATTAACAATTATTGTTAATATTCTTTTTCAAACAAATAGAAGCAAGTTCCATCTCTGCTACAAACCCAGTAATGATTGAAGAAATATGCTTACATGAATTATGAAGAGAGGATAGTCAAGAAGTCGACCTCTTTCTCGTATATCAGAATCTACTGTTGCTAACTAAACAGAAAAAACAATATAGTAACATAAGTACATAAGTACCCGTTCGGGTTATACGCTTTACGTACTAATTACTCTAATGGTTTAGGAATTGGGAAGGTTGAATTAGAAGAAGTGAACCCGCATTTGCGTGGAGGGGGAGTGGAAAACCATTTAGGAAAAACCACCCCCAGTTCCCCCGACCGAGATTTGAACCTCGATCTCCCTGTCCTCAGCAGTCGAGCTCTACACGACAAGCGCGCTAGCCAACTACGCCACCGAGGCGGGTTAGTAACATAAGATTTGAATGGTAATGTGCAAAATATAAACTGAAGAAATATTATTAATGCTTTAGTGAATAATATTAGACGATTCGGACACACCTGATAAATAAACTAATAAGGCTCAAAGTATGGAAAAACATATTTATCAATCGTGTGCTCATTGTTAGCTAGCTCTCTGGTTAGTCTCCCACACAGACAATGTATACACCAGCCTCCAGGTTAAAATGACTGCGCCCCGGGGGAGAGCTTGAGTCCTTCAACACAAGTATCGCTAGGTGAAATAAAGGGCCATAAAAATCAGTCATTTTAAGAAATGGTTTCACTGGAAAGAAGACACAAAAAGCCGTCTCGAGTCAATCGGCCGGCTTACACAAAGCTAGGTGCAGGTATCAACCCAGCCCCCTCTTCACATAATCCTACCACAGCATAGAGCTTAGGCAGACTGCACATTACGACTAAAATGTTCCCTTTATGACGAACATGTTAAAACGGTGTTATTTAACAATTGTACATTCGGAAGTTCTTTAATCACCGAGCATTGACACTAGCGAGCCCCAGTGTTGATGGACTCAACCTGGTTCAGCGAGACTTCCATAGGGCTGAGGATCTGCTGTATACCTTGTGTGTGGCCTTGCTAGACTGAACAGACGACAACACCTTCCCACCTACTGTTTTATGAAAAAATATATTAAAAAATTTAAAGCTGTAGGTACTAATGTACCGCTGTCCAGGGGACGTCCGAATTAACTAATCATACATCCTTTTCGTGGAGGCTCTTTCCATGTCCCGATGAGATGAGGGGATGATGATAGTGAGTGAGTATGGTAGAGGGAAGCCAATGAATAGCTTAACCTAACTTAAACCTAATTATAACTCAACACATCCTGGTGACCGTGGGAATTATTCCCCTTTTGAGAAAAATCCTCAGGTATCAGCTGGGAACGAGCCCGGGACCTCTAGATAAGCAGCCAGGGGCTATGACCTTTATACCACAAAGCCGATATTTTTTGTAACTAAATGCATACACTCCTGTCGAGTAGTAGGACGTGGTGGGAAAAACAAACTAATGAATCATAAAGATGTATGTAAACCCTACAGTAGTTTTACTTTAACATACAGAGAAAATATAGTAATCGTGAAAAATTTATACCACGAGATTATTATGAATCTTACTTAACGTGTTATATTTCTCCAAACCCCCCAAAATAGGTCTTACAATTCTGTAGATCTGTCTGTCCGTTTATCCTTGGGGCTACCGTCAAAATGGTTGGACGGGATTAACTTAAACTTGATAATTAATTGTTATAGAGCAACATATCAGGAGGTTTTTCTAAATCTTGGTTCTAGCCTTCAAAATGATGGTTGGCTTTTGGATATTCAATTTTTTTAAATGACTCTAATAATATTTTTAAAACAAATTTCAGAGTATTATTATTATTATTATTATATTGGTGACCTGGTGGTCTAGGGGTAAGGTGTCAGACTTCTGTACTGGCGGCCGGGGTTCAATCCTTGGTCCCGGCACATAATTTATCTGATTACTAAACCCTTCCTTCACCTCTGACAAGACATCTTTTGAATGTGGGGAATGCCAGGCCTCTACCGTGATTCGGATTCCACGTTAAACTGTAGGTCCTCCATTTCATCTCTCAATCACCCTACCATTATACATTAGCGTAAGTGCGTATAACCAGAACCGATGGTAAGACGCGGTGCTAATAATAATATTATTATTATTGTTTTTAATATTTTCAATAGCAAAATTTCTTGAAAATTTGCCCTTGACATGTAGGCGTTCATATCCATTCTCGGATTTCTCGTAATCCAAAATTATTTTTTCTCAATAGCTTTTTTAAGTTGAGCCCTATAGCTTGTTGTATTCATAGTGCCAATTTTAGATTGATCGAATTAGACTTTCATCATAAAAGAAAAGCTAAACTTAGAGAGTTATTTAAGGAAATTCCATATTAATAATTTTTCATGTAGAGGTTCTGCCTATAAAATTTAAATTTCAATATTCTGATCTATTTGTTACATATTAATTATGCTTGTAACCATTCTTTATTAATTTGTTATTACTGCTAATTTTTATCCTTATCATTATCAATTACTATTTTTATTCGGAACTATTCAACAATATATAAAATTATTTAGCTATTATTGCTTATCTTATTTTCTCGTGTAAATATTTCTATTTCTAAGGTAATTGTGTACATTTCAGTCCTGGCCTGTTATAGGTCTTACGATTGTTGGCCAACACTATAATAAATGAAAATGAAATTATTATTATTATCATCATCTGATTATTAAATTCTAAATATTTTGAAAATGGATTAAATTATATTATTTAAAATGGATATCTGGGGAGTGTTTGACACGACAAACAGCACTCACTATAGACCCAAACTTGTTTTTGAGGAAAAACTTGCTTGTATGATGACTGGTTTGGGTTTTGGAAATTCGAAATTTAAGAAAAATAGCCTAACGATATTGTTTAAAATGGCTATCTGGGTGGTGTTTGAAAACATAAATTACAGCGTATACTTGTTTTGGAGGGAGAGAGGAAAGACAATTCATTAAGGGTAGGTTACTAATAATTTATTTTCGAAAATTTGATAGTTTGTTCATAATGGGTATTTGAGAAGTACTTTACATTGTATATAAGAATGTAAAGTACGTTCGTTAATATAAAACATATCATTAAAGGATAGTTTAATGATCCCTGGATTTTAAAACTTTGTCACGAACTACAATAAACTACACGAAAGAATGTTTACGATTGTGTCGTTCCATTTATTTACCTGTGATTGAAATTATTATAAAAGGTACAGTGTTTATTATGGAGCCAATTTGTTTTATTTAGCACCAAGTTCTACTACCCATTCAGGTTATACGCTTAAGTACTAATTACGCCAATGGGCTAGGAATTCGGGAGGGTTGAATTTCTTAGAGGAATCGAACCCGCAATTGCTTGGAAGTAAAGTGGGAAAACCCTTAGGATAAACCACCTCCAATTCACCCGACCGAGATTCGAACCTCAATCTTCCCGTCCTCAGCAGTCTAGCTAAACACGAGACTAGTGCGTTAGCTAACTACACCACCTAGGTGAGTCCAAAAATTGGTTACTACACAGATCATAGATAGTTTACCAAATCTAAACTAATTTGACTGTCCTCAGACGAGCAAAATCAAAAGAAATAATATCAATCTTAGTTCAAAGGCATAAAAAAAAGTGAAGATAGCCCCGTTTTTCACCCATCTCATCTTTAATCGCAAGGCTTTCGACCAGCGCATTTCCAACAACGTCCTCCATTCCCTCTTCTGTTTCAGTAACTCAATGTTGCTGGGGAGATCTCTCTAGTGCGTACAGTTCGATTCCCGCCTTCTCAACGAGATGACAGTTACGGTTGTCTGTCGGAGGCGCGCTCTGAATGGTGTTTACGAGGGCGATCAACAAAGAATGAGGGAGGAGTGAGAGGGGTAGAGAATCAACCAGCACACACACGCACACACACATACAAGTAGCTTTGGAAGTGCTATGCTAGCACTTAATCAATCGGCGGAAAGGCACAACGATCGCCAACACCACCTCTAAATCCCTTTTACTCGGTGAACTTCAGAGCTCTTCACAAACGGCGCTCACATAACAGCGGGGCTATTTTGTTATCAGGCTGGTCAGATTCCGAATAAGGTCTTAACTCCGTGCCTTTCTTATTTGTCATCATAGCTTCAGTGAGTAATTATTCTGCTTACAGACCTTAGACCCTAGTGTTTAATTCATTGTAAGCTGCGGCCAAACATACTTTAAATACACATCTTTGGTCGAATGCTCTAAGCCCCTAGTGCGTCACTTTCGTGTTAGACTGGACTTCCGATGACCGTGCTAATGGTGTTAAAATTCCAGTTAGGTGCAATGAGTTTTTTTTGACTAAATGGTTTACAACTCTACCACTGTGCAAGTGCAGGTGTATTTCATAAACAATTCTACCTTCCTCACCCCTATTACAAAAGCGTAATTAGTGTAAGCATATAACCTTAACGGGTACGAAGCTGCGGTGGAAAAATGTAGAAAAACAGTCGCGAAACCGGGTTTTATTCCAATTGGTTTAGAAAGTGCACGTCAAATACTCCTCAAAACACAAATATAGGATGAGTTTATAGTTGTATTTAATGCAATTTAATGCATAGGCCTATATTTATCTTCTAAAAAGATGCACATGCTTAAGAAAAAGTGTCAATTTTCTTTAAGATATTTTCCAAAATCATAAAAACAGGTTGAATTAAAAAAAATCATCCTCATTAATTCTAGAACTGGTTTTCAGTAGCTTATACCGTTTAATCCAAGAGACCAGGTAGAAGGAAGCTCATTCGTGTGTTCGCTCCTTGCCTTACTACCCGTACAGTCTATCAGTTTATACTGATAGCGTAAGTATGAGAATAGTGAATTAGAAACCTGAATTTGCGTAGAGTGAGACTGGGAAATTATATTGAAAAACTACGCTCACTAAACTCAGCCGGGATATAAATCCCAACATCTATATCATAAGAAAATCGGTCCAGAAGGGGTTGATACCTTAGTCCACGTGTTCATCTATGTGAGTAAGAAGGAATCTGATTTAAATAGCTACATCCTCATTTCCATATTGAGAGAGTGGAAAAACACACTGTCAACAAATCAAATCAACCGCAGCAAAACGAGATCTTTAAGACCCGTTCGCCCTAATTTTAACTATGGGCCGGTTTCATAGTCAAATTTAGTACGCCTCGAGTGCGGCGCTACACTAAGTACAAGACGACATCTACCTAAACTCGAATGGAATGGGCCGTTCTCGCATAGGAAACTGGCCCATTCCATTCTGGTTTAGGTAGGTGTCGTCATAAACTTAGTGTAGCGCCGCACTTGAGGCGTACTAAATTTGACTATGAAACTGGCCCTAAGTATACGAAAGATTTGAAGAACGGTGACAGACTGACATTTTGGTCGCTGTGACACAAACGCCGCGACCAGGTCGCTCTAGTGTATTAAATTGTATGAGAGACATGGTCGGGGAGTTCATGTTTCTAGTATGACCTCTCTCTTCCGAAACAATGCAATACATTAGAGCGACCTGGTCGCGGCGTTTGTGTCACAGCGACCAAAACGTCAGTCTGCCATCGGCCTAAGAGAGTGTGCATAATAGAAGGCTCAATTTAGGGACCGGCTCTCTCGAGCAATGGGAGTAAAAGGGAAAAGAAAATACCTACTGTGTGCCAGAAATGTGTGTAGTTTATTCGAATTGAATGATTACTCAAAATTTTCTGCGGTGACTATGGAGAACAAAGCGACAAAGTTTCTTGTTAATAACCACAGTATGTTCCTATTAAGACAGAATAAAGATTTGGGCATAGTGCTTAGCTGTGAAGCCATTCTTAAATTGTAATAAACGGCCTTTTGAATGCAGTTTTTTATCCAAATATTTAAAGAAAAGTCAGTATTAAGAACTTATACTAACTCTTCATCTTCATTAATGTTTAATCAGATATGATCCATGTGCAATAGATTTCGTGTATTTCTACGATTTCTACTCGACTACATCACAGTATTGATTGGTATATGGCCAACGCAAACACAAATAACTTGAACATTTATTCATCTTCAATATATGCTCTCTGATACTCAGGCTAAGTAGGTAACACGTCTGTCCACTAAATCAAGGGTACCAAGTTCATTTATTTACATTACGACTTAATTATTTATTATTTTTAGAATAATTGGGATTCCCCCTTCACAGTGATGAATTAAAAACCAGAGGACTGGGCGCTATGTCTGTTCTTGAGTTAAATTAGTTTATATGTCGTGATAAGAAAGTGAACGTTAAAAACCACATATAAAGACAATTTATTTTATAAATAAAATAATATATTTTTTACCTTACTATTTACTGTACACTGAACAGTGAAATATTACAGTATCAACTTGATGGTTTCCATTATAGCCATATAAGATGCGCCGTAGTGGAAACAAGAAGAGTAAAATTGTTACCTGTCACGGTAAATGAAGTGTACATAAATTAGGTTTCAAATTTAATTTAGCTTTAAGTAAACATCATATAGGAATACTATATTTTCTAATGGTTGTGTTTTTCCCTGAAACTATTAAACTTTAGTAATAATGTACAAATGGTCCCTGAAGGACGTTCGGGAACTTGGTAATGGTTTACAGAAACATGAAAAAATGTAAGGTGACACTTGCGTAATTAACTTTAATACGCCCCACAAATAAAATCGTAATTCATCAAACGGACCCACTAGACTAGACATGGAAATAATTTACATTTTTAATACATTTTACAGGTGTTCCAATTTACAGATAAAATAAAATTGTATTGAATAAAAATTATACTAACAAGCCCGGTTAGTAATAATTAGTTTATTCTCTAATTAATCTTTTTTAGTTTTATAAAATAATAATTAGTCCCACATAAATAAATGCGTTTTTAAGTTCATATTAGATGAGTAGCGGGAGTAACTTAAAGGAGCTCACATCGGTGGACGCGTAGATTGAAAGTCAAGTTCGCCTAGTCTTGTTTACACGTGATGGGGAGACCGGGGATGGATTTATGGCTGGTGTACTGAGAGTGGTTATTCCTTAATTGTTTCCCACTCTTTATAGCTCTCTCCCTCTAAGCAAATGCGCGTACATTTCCTGTGAATTATACATTATTATCCCATTAGTGTAATTAAGAGTGCTGATAACTATAACGGGTAGTAAGGCTTGTAGGTGCGGAGGAGAGGTGTCTGGGGTGCAGGAGCAACGTAAATAATAAATGTTATGTATGGTTACGTCAAAAACAAGAGATATTAACGAATTAATTATAAGTAAGATAAGACAAAAATTTAATTGAGAAAATATAAATCAAAACTTGTTTAGGATGGAAGGTAAATTACACTGTTGGAAAATCCTCCCAGTTTAACTTGTCTTGAGAATTTGAAAATATAATAGAATATGTGGGTTATTTTCCCCCGCGTTTTACTACCCATTTGGTCTATACGCATTTTTTAATAATTTCTTAACAACAAACTTACCAACCTCTGTGATTGTACTCAAATACACATTTTAATCGCGTTGATAGAGTTTAAGGTTCAGTAATGCAGAATTAGGAGAAAATGAAGATACATTTTCTTGGCGAAAGACTGTGAAAACCTTTAATATACCCAGCCGTGATTTGAGCCATGACCTCAATGTCACAAGCAACTCAAACTAAGTGAGCCAATAGTAGTCCCCGTGCCCTCCGATGTGGGTAGTTTAATACATTGTACGACTAAAAACCAAAATAGATAAGACATATTTATGTAATTTATCAAAACGATTTACATATAAACTCTTAATGTATGCATACGCATTATATTAGAAATTTTAAGTATTTTAACTATAATTGGAAGAGGTGTCCCCACAAAAAACAAATCCTTCCAAAATCACAGAATATATTTTCTTTCATAGCGTATTTTATTCTTCTAAATGGATGAATTTACAAGACTATAAAATAAAATTGTTTTGGAGAAGAGGTCATCTTTCCTCTGTTCACTAGAACTCACTATTTCACAATTATTATGAGCAAGGTGGGAGGGTGGGAGTTTAAGGGGTAT
>CABFOW010005295.1:33722-44265 GCA_902141385.1 Timema californicum | reverse complement strand
CCCAATGGCATTATTGGTACTTATTTCTTTGATAATGAGGAGGGTTGTACTGTAACAGTCAACCCTGAGTGGTAAATAATCACCTACTTCAATGGTTGTTCTCAATATGATGTGTACAAGCAGAATACTTTTTATGTTCAGAGAAATCAACAGGCCCACATACTCGCCCGATCTTGCAATAAAAGATTAATTTCTATTGAGCTACATCAAAAGCAAGTTGTATGAGATAATTCCTACCAATAATATTGACTTGAAACAATAAATTCAGAAGTGTATTCAAGGAATCCCCAACAACATGTTGCACCGCTTTACAACATCCTTGCCATTCCAACTACATGAGTGTATGGAATGTAATAGAGGTCACCAACAAAGTGTAGTCAAGAAATGATGTCTTACATACATTCTTCAAAAGTGAAACGTGGTTTTCCTTAAAGAAATATATTTGCCAAGGAAACAGGTATTATCTTTCTGTGTCAACACATTATTTTACAGGATTTTTAAAATCTATCGTTCATTTTCTGATTATATCAGCACATGAGAATTTCTATGAGAGAGAAAAAAGACAAAAGGGCCTACCAATTTTGCCAGGAAAGGTATTTTAACATACCTTTGAAGGTTATTTTACATGCCACAATTGACAAAGGACCTACTTCTTTACTTCCTCTCAAAAAAAGTTGTGTTAAGGATTTTTATTGCTTAAGTAAAATCCATCGACCTCGGCTGGGTTTGAACTCACAAACATTGGGTCCTGAGGTGAGCACTTTATCCCAAGACCACCGAAGGTGACAATTTCACAATACTTTGAATTATTATTAAATTTTTTGAAAAATCAGGTTTTTTTGGTGACCCTTTTAGAGGTCAATAAAGTAAAATAGTAATAAGTACTCACTTGGGACCTGAATGAAAATCTTCATCCCAGAAAATAGTTTTGTAAATCTCAGCACACAGTTCCTTAACTAGATACATCTTAGCTCAATTTTGCCACTCACCTCATCATTTTCCTGTGTAATCTGTATTCTGTCCATAAGAGATGGATCATATGCGTGAATCGTTGATTGTCTTTTGTTCAGATACAACAAAACAAGTAGGAACATTTGAATTGTCTCTTCAGTGGGAACAATAAACTCGTCTACAGTGTCTGCCACGTCTGTATTGAAAGAGTTGAGTAAACTGGTTGGATGAAGGCGGCGACAAGGAGACTTGAACATTCTTATCAAATTTGGTCGAAGAAGTGGGGAGGAGGGATCATATAGTGCGGCCAATCTCTGAAATAGACAAATATAGGTTTTATTAAATATATGATACTTTCAATCAATAACATTTTGGAAATTAAATTAGCTTATGCCTAGAATATGAAAAAATAAAAATCATAAATCCTATGGAATTCACATTAATACATTTATTATCAAATATCGTTGAAAGTCTTGGTTGTACAACGTGTTTGTTTGAAACTAACTTGGAAACATGAGAATAAATAAATAACTGACTAGCTCTAACTTTAAAATAAAGGATTAAATTACTTTCTAGCTCTATCTTGAAACATAATATTCAATTAATTCTACAAGTGAGCCAATATATTTACTCTGTATATTATAGTATTTTCTCTTGTTTTCCTGGATCTGAAAGAGTCTCCCCTCCTTCGACCCCTCCCCCCCTTTGTTTTGTTTCTAGGAAAATATTTGTTTCCCACGAGTAATATACGAGTTTAATTATTACTTACAAACAAACAAAAAATGTAATTGATGTCCAGACCTTGTTTGAATGTCATCTTATTGGAGCCACCCATCGGATTTCTTTAAGAGATTCTGATGCCCAAAAAGCCTTAAGAGCCCTTCTCTTCTCCATGGCGGATTTCTTTCATAACTTTAGATAGAACAACTCTCCATAGTAGGTCTCTTACCCACCTATAGAACAGCTCTCCATACTGTCCTCTTCTCATAAGGTCCTCTCTTCTTCCAACTTTCTCCTCAATCACATTTCAAAGATACTGTTCTCAACTTTACTCCATCCAACTTTATAGCTTTACTAGGTCGTATTCTCTTCCTTGTCACTGCCCACACTTCACACTTTGCCTTGATAAATTTCATTCCACACTATTTCACTTCCTCATTCCATTCCCCTAACCGTTTCTGTGTTTCCTCTTCCTTATCCCCCATCAGCCAAGATCATGGTTTTCCTACCCGAGTTTTTTAAGCATTTTATTTATGACAATTTTTATTATTATTACAAATAGTAATGGTGACAGGGCACTGCCCTTCTTTACTCCATTATTTATTTTGAACCACTTCGTCCTTCCACTCTCAGTGTTACACAACTCCTGTTATCCTCATTCATTCTATTTAGTCTCATTACAATTATTAAGTCACACAACTATTTTTTTGATCAGCACATGACTGGACTTAGTGTTAAAAAGATGCATTTTTGAATGTAAGCATTTCAGTTGTCGCTGTTTAACTATATACAAGAATCTCAATACAAATAGATCTTGTTTTAACACATATAAGTGAACCAACCAAGAAATGGATTTTTTAAACTATTTTAAAGCTATTTGTAGTAATAGTAGAGGTCGGTTAGAAAAGCTTAGTGAAAAACAATCCTTCAAACACAAATATAAGAGTGCTAGTGGCTTGTAGCAGCAATATCTGCAAATTATAGCGTTATAATGTATTCAAAACATTTTTACTCGGAAAAATTCTATAGAATGAAGCCTCATTCGAACTTCTGGTTAAAGGTTTAGTCGTCAAAGACAACTTTCATTCAATTTTGATTTTTCAGTGTTTAATTTTAAACAAAAAATTAGTTTTTCTTCTTTACCTTACAATTATAACTTTAAAACGACCACTTTCCCAGCTTTCTACTTATTTTTTGTACTTTACCACTTAAGTTAGAATTGAGTCATTGTTTTTAACCAAAGGGATTTAGTTTATTTACCAATATAAATCATACACAAATGGTGATGTAAGCAAGGAATGATTATACAGATGAGCCACTGCTCAAATAGCAGAGAAGATGGAAATTTGCTAGGAAAATCAGGTTTTCTTTGGAAGATACTATTTTGCCAATATCCTGAGCCCTTTGCCTTTAAAATGGGTGACAGTTTGTCAAAATTGGTTCAGCCATTACCTCATAATTTCATTTACCAGAAATGGGCTGTCAAAAATATGTGAGAGTGACTGTGAGTATATAAGTGTGTGTGTGAGTATGAGAGAGTAAGTGGGAGAAAGTGAGTGTGAAATATTGAGTCTTAAGAGATTGAGAGTGAGAGAGTGTGAGAAAGAATGTGGAAAGGGATGGACTGGGAAAGAGAAGTTGTGTGTGTGTGTCATAAAGAGGGAGAGAGAGATAGAAAAAGAGAGGGAGAGAAAGAGAATTTGAAAAGTATTTTCACTAAATTAACTACTTAACCTTTTAATTTGCGAATTAAGTCAATATTTATTTAAATGTGAATTAACGAAACAACATCCCAATAACCATAAATGTTTCCCCAGTTTAGGAAATTAATTCCATCAATTAAAATATATCTAGATAAAAAATGTTCTAGGACCAGCTATTAAATCAGCCATTTTGTGATCAGGTATAAAAGTATCCATGCAAACAAAATTATACATTTCTAACCTACTATCAATAGTTGGTTTAGTTATGCGTAGATTTTTCACATAATTTTATACTTTTTCTGCCGCACACGGTAAATAAGTGTTGAGTAATTATTTTTAACCAAAGAGAAATATTTTATTTACGAATGAGTTATTATTCTTAACCAAAGAAAAATATTTTATTTACAGAATGAGTTATTATTATTAACCAAAGAAAAATAATTTATTCACAGATATAAAACCATGCACAAATAAGGGTTTATAGGGTGATGTAAAAAAAGAATGAAAAGATGAACATTCTCTGGGAAAATCAGATTTTAATTGGAAATTACTATTTTTCCCGACCTCCTGGACCCCTAACCTTAAAAATGAGCAATTGTTTGTAAAAATCAGTTGAGTCAGTGTCTTGTAATTTCAATCACCAGAAATGGGCTTATAAAATTATACATTAAGATTCATTTGATCGTTTTTGAGCTTATAATACATACCAAAACATATTTAAACATAATTTTATCATGCACAAAACAAAAATGTAGGCAATATTTTTATGAACTTCATCTTTTAATTTTCAAATTATGCTCAATATTATTGAATTAAATGTGACTTAACAACAGCAGAATTCCAATATAAAATATATATTTTCACAATTAAAAAATCTCAATTCAGATGTGTTATGACCAGCATCAAAAGAGAAAATTGTGATGTGTTCAGACCAACAAATAAAGATTGAGTTATTATTTATTAACATTTTAGCAAACATTCTAAAAACGGTTTGAAGTAAGGAGTAGATGTAATTAGAAGTTAAGACTCAGATATATTGCTCTCCAAAATCTATTTAAAAATTGTTTAGTAAAATAAAGTTACTAAGTTGGTAGATGTACTATCGTGATGTTGCACGACAAATATATGATTAAGATTTACTTCCAGTAAAAAGCATATGTCAGAATATGAACATTAAACATAAAATTATTAATTCGTCATCAACTAAACTACACATATGTTGATAAAAAGTCTAAAAATATATACATACACACTAAAAAAGTTTTTACAAAACTTACGGATAAACTACATAGTCTGGACAAAACACTTTATTAAGTTCAAATAAATAATGGATTAAAACGTATAAAAATTTTCAAATTTATAGGTTATCCTTAACCATATGATTCATAATGGAGTCATTAAATATTATTGTCCAAAGACATTTAAAATATACAAAATATCATAGAATAATGTAACAGATAGCTGTAGTGACTATTTTGCGAGTGCAGTGAGCGTACCAACCTCTGTAACTGGAATGTGGAAAGAGGGGGTGGGGGCGACCGTTGCAAACATCCAGGTAGCAAGTAGTCTTCCTGGGAATGTGTTTGGGACTGGTCGTGTTATACTAGAGGCGTGGAAACGGTGACCGAGTATTGTACGTGTTATATTGATGTATGATAGTTGTACCCTTAAGTGTAAATATATATATAATTTGTAAATAGTAAAACACGCTACAAAAACAATGTTTAGAGTTCAACATGTATTATAGTAAGAAGAATATAAAACTTGATTTGGAGGTTAACATCTGCCAACCGTTTAAATGAAGTAGAGAATATAATGGAATAATCTAAGCTTTATTTGTTTATGTCCCATTACTCCTTATGCAGACCCAGCATTGGAAATGCCGACATGTTTCGGCACTAATGTACCATATTCGTGGAAACTGCAAAACAAAATTCAAGAAGCATGTAGATACATTAAAACTCGAAAGTTAAACCAATAAGTACGTATGAGAATTTCTGTTGTACAAGTATATTTGTAAAAAAGAAGAAAATTACTAAACAACCAAACTTACAGGAGTCGTCGTGAAAATACTATGTGTTGTTATGACGGCGAGATGTTAACTGAATAGGGTGTGGTCTTATGTGTATTTATATATTTTTAGACTTTTCATCAACATATGTGTAGCTTAGTTGATGATAAATTAATAATTTTATGTTTAATGTTCATATTCTGACATATGTTTTTTACTGGAAGTAAATCAAAATCATATATTTGTCTTGCAACATCACTTTGGTATATCTACTAACTTAGTAACTTTATTTTATTAAAATAATTTTTATATATATTTTTGAGAACAATATATCTAAGTATTATTTTTTAGACAAAGAGATACATTTAATATAGAGATTTACAACCATGCAGCAAATAACAGTTTCCATGTTGATTAAACAAAGAATGAATAACAGAAAATTTTCCGTGAAAATCGGGTTTTATGGAAAACTAGTATTTTTCCCAACATACTGGACTCCTAACCATTAAAATGAGTGGTTGTTTGTCAAAATCTGTTCAGTGATTTCCAGGTAATTTCTACTATCGGGGAAATAGTGGTACTAGAGAGTATCCATGAGATAGTAGAAGAAAAACTCAGATGGTATAGGCCTGTAATATGGCTGGAGAAGGAAAACATTGATAAAGCTGTTGTTTCTTTCAACGAGCATCTCTGCACCGAAGAAGGGGTTGATAGAGCAACGGATCTGGTACTGAGTGACCCAGCTGACCAAGAAGATGATGGCGTAAACATTTATGAAGAGAGTAACAGTGGACAAACTGTGGAGGACTTGAAGACCAAGACTTATTCTGAGGTTGTGTGTGCAGTGAGTGACCTTGAGGAATTCTCTGCATTCACAAACTGCCCGAAGCTGATGGAGTTGATGCAGGAGGCTACAGAGGAGATTCAGAAGGGTGTTATCCAAAAGACAACAAAACAGCCCACTTTGATGAACATGTGGCAGAAATAGGCAGGAATAAAAGGACTACTGTACGTACAGTACTGTGTATGGTAATGTAGAAATGTACTAATGGCTAATGTTTATAATCCATAACGTATTTTTACTGTACATAAAATTAATTTAGTGTCCACCCCAGTTAATTCTAGTTTTATACTACCGCAGTGTTATTTGGTTTATTTTTATTTTTATTTTTAGTGCACTTGTATAATAAAACAGAAACCTGCTGAAACGGAATATTTTTGGGTCCCATCAAATTCCGTTTTAGACAGGTTTTACTGTATTTATAAATCAGCTGCCAAAAACTTATACTAAATTATAAGATCAAATACAATATTGCACAGATTTTAATTAAATATATTAATATCTTGTGTTTATAAAATCTATTAATAGCTATGTACTGCATTGTTGTTTCAATATCGTCATCCAAACATGTACTAATTTGCTCTTAATAAATAATTAAATTGATAATAAAAATAAATGGTTAACCTGTAGAGCAAACAACTGCAGATGAGTAAGGCAGAGTTCAACAAAGCGAAGGTGAGTTCTGAAGTCTGGAGCTTTGACCAGCATAGCTTGCAGGAGTGAAGGCTCAGTGATAAATGTCCATAATCCCGCTGTAAAAATACAACCAAACAAATTATTAGTACGCCGCAGACACAAACTATGTATTGAAATCGAGCTTTTAAAAAAAAGTATTATTAAAATACAATTAAATAATATAAATCACTACTGTCCTGGACGAAATTATAATAAATCATAAGAGCTAAAAAAAACCAGAGACTTCATTGTTTATGAAACTACATATATGTATAGAAAGCCAAAAATGTAGATTTCTATGTCTAGCGGGTTCCTGAATGTCCCTTGTTGTACATAAATATAACACTCTTGAATGTATTATCATCTTAAACCAGCGGTGTGTTATAGTTTGTAAGAGTAAAACGTGGTGTGTGCACATGAAGCCATCCAATCAAATGAGTCTATTGACCAGGAGAGTATTTCCTGCCCTGACTTTGTAGTCACCATAAGGACCGGAGACAATCTCTGACTAAGATAAACTCAGGTTTGATAATATGCTGAAAGAGAGATGATATCGATACTTGTGTGGAGTTCAGAGTTTTCACTATCAAAAGAGTGCTCGGTTCAACACCAAGGTACCATCCTTATAGGGCATAACACACTTCCTTACTCGATTTTATCATTAGGTACATCAGGGAGAAAAATCATCTCAGGAAGGCTTGGAAAATATCAAAGGTCCTGGTATAAAAGTCCAAGAGGAATTGCAAAGTTAATACAGTTCGTATGATACATCAAGAATAGCATAATGTGTGGGAGGGCAAGATTGACAGGTCATTGTGGCAGTTGATAAGGAATTGATATATTATATAATTACACTCACATTATATTACAGAAACGCTGGTGTCAAAGCTTGCTACACTCTACATTATATTAAGGAAACACTGGTGACAAAGCTTGTTACACTCACGTTCAAGAAGAGGGACCCACTTGTCGAGTTTGAAGCCAGTGTCCTCATACTCCTTTGTGTTGAAAGTGGCAATGTGTGTACGGAGAAGTTTGCCCAACACATCCAACACCTCCTTGTGGAGACCACGGTAACTAGCCAAGAACTGCAGAACCTGCCACAGCCCAGTCTGACCCACTACGTTCACAGCCAGGACTTCATCATAGGATATGTTGCTTCCCAAGAACTCACTGTGGGAAACATTGTCAGTTCAAAGAATTGTAATAATTCCACACATGGGTTAGGGTTGGGATTGAAAAATCACAGTGATAGATCACACTAGAAAAACAGTTTCCAATGCACATGTTCAAGATTCAAACTTTGAACCTTATGTCAGCGACAAATCAGTATATTTTGAGAGTCATACTTTAGACTGAGTCACTGGTGTGTCTACAATTTGAGCTTTAATATTTGTTATAAAATGAGCTATAAATATANTATAAAATAGACCATAATATACATGTTTATAAAAAAATTGAAAGCCATATAGCCTATATGTCAGTCAACTCATTTTTAAATATTAATACCATTAATAACATATGTCGCCACCCCCATCCTGTGAGTCTAACGTGTCAAAATGGGCTTGTGGGATGGGTAGGTAGAGGCAAATAATTGTTGGGTCAGTTTATTGAAATAGATTAATTAAGCTAATAGTGTATAATGTGAGTCTGTCACTGTCCCTACACAGCAGTTCGTGTTCTGACTTGTCTTCTAGGCCAGGGGTGGTCAACTTGTGGCCCGCGGGTCAAAGTGTGGCCCACCATGGGTTAACCACCCCTGATTTCCTTAATGTGTAGAAGGAGGTAATACCAAGAATATTAGTGGAGGGGGAATCCAGGTACCTGTCAAGCCAATACCAGCCCTCCCTGTCATTGATAATAGTGTCTCTGGTTACTTGTGTTTACTTCCAGTTTACGTGACTATTTTCTTCAGTCATAGTTTATTTTCTATTTATTTTATTTGTATCATACTTTAGATTGTGTGAAATACAATGGTGTTTAGTAAGTCTGGCCCATCGAAAAAAAAAATTCGAAAGTGATACAACATTACAGACATTTAATGAAGAATGGGAAGAACAGTTTCTGTTTACATGGGAAAGGCGTCAAAACCTATTTGTCTGATATGTTCTGTGATGGTTGCAGTACCTAAAAAATACAAATTTGAAAGGCATTTCAAACAAACACACAATTCATTCAATACGTCATGCTACTGCTTTAAGCACTGGTTACATTTTAAAGAAAAAGAGAGTAATTCATTGCTAGCAAAACTTGTTAGTTAAAAAAACGGAATAAAAGAATATGGTTCAAGCATCTTGTGAAATTTCACTTCTACTGGCTCAGAAGAAAAAACTTTTCTCCGATAGTGAGATTATTAAAGAAAGCATATCTATATTTGCAGAACACACTGGTGATACAAATGTAAAAAAATTGTGGACAATATTTCACTTTCTCGCAACACAGATATGATGTACATTGAAGAAATGGCAGATGATGTTTCAAAACAAATAAAGCGTGCAACTGCTATTTCCAAATAACTTCAATTGCAAAAGACAAGAGCTGTGATGTTAATGATAATGCTCAATTGCTTGTGTTTGTAAGGTGCATTAATGAGAACTTTGACGTGTTTCAAGAACTTTTAGGACTATGTTAATTATCGATCACAACAACTGGAAGGAATATTTTTGATGAAGTAGAAGACTGTATTGAAAAAAAATGTGATGTATATGGGATAAACTTGAAAGTATATGTACTGATGGTTCTTCGGGAATGCTAGGGAAGATAAATGGCTGTGTTTCTTTGCTTGAACAGTATTTAGAGCGAAAGCTATTTTCATATCACTGCATCATTCACAATGAGGCTTTGTGTGCGAGAGACATGAATTTTCATGTTTTATGTTGTGTCAATATGATTAGATCACGAGCACCCAACCGAAGAGAGTTTAAGGAACTTTTTGAAGAGGAAATAAATGAGTATGGTGAACTTTTACTTCACAACACAGTTAGATGGCTTTCTAGGGGAGAAGTTCTTTCACATTTCTTGAAATTAACTAACCAGCTACTTTCATATTTGAAAGTGTTATGTCTATAGAATGTGGTTTATTTAAAGATTCAGATTGGCTTTGTTATTTAGCTTTTTTATTGGATATCACACATTATTTGAATATTCTTAACATAGGGTTGCAAGGTAAGGGTTCTTTATTTTCAATAACGTTTAATGAAGTCAATACCTTTACATTAAAGCTAAAACAATGTTGTAACAACTTAGAGCAGGTCAAACTTGACCATTTTCCAACACTTCAGCAAGTTGTTAGTAAATACAGTAATTTTACCATGGATCATATAAAATCTGATTGAATTTTGGAAATACTAATCCAAAGAACAGTTTCCTGAGCTTCACAATTTTGCTTTAGGATTTGTGTGTAGATTCGGCTCCACATATATATGTGAGCAAACATTTTCTTCTATGAATGTTACTAAAAATAAATTTTGTTCTACTATTACAGAGTCACATCTTGCTACAATGCTTATTTTGTGTACCTTCAAAGATTAAACCTAGCATGTATACATTGTAAATAGAAAAGCAGGTTCAAAAATTGCATTAGTATTGTGTGTGTGTGTGTATGTGTATATATATATATATATATATATATATATATATATA